>VCRD01003703.1:4370-32822 GCA_006783055.1 Trinorchestia longiramus
GGGGAATATATCTGTCAAACTCATGTCCACCATTCTCCACCAAGACTTGAAGACCTTTTCACACAAACATCATAAAAACAGCTAAGATATATTATATAAAGACTGAGGACAAACGAAAGCTGTGGATGAAAATGTAGATAAAATAAAACTTATGCGCTGACTCCGCATGTTGATAAAATAAAGCTTTTCGAATGTGTTCACTTTACGTCCCAAACCACAAACATCCCACAAACTCATTTTCATAATAGAACACTTGAATGGGTTTCCATTTGTAGCTGTGGTAGTTAAACCAGGTATATAATCATAATAATAATAACAGTAACAATAATAATGAATGATAGACTCATGTGCCGGACATATCTGACACGTGAATAGAACACGCGTAGATGCTGGGAGATGTTTGAAGCCTCTTCTATACTTCTAAATAAAAATATTTGCTTCAATTTATATCATTCTTGCTTACCCATTTTTAATTTATACTACCATTAGCTAAGGCAATGTCCGACAATACATCAAAAATTGGAAACTATTAATAACAAAATCTCATTAATTATGCTGTAGGGCCGCTAAAATATCGTGAATATTTTGGTATTAAATAATATTAAATTTAGTAATATTTTAGAGTTAATTTTCATACGTGTTTCACGTCACTTGAAACTAGTATTTTAAAGTTAAAAATTCAATCGTAGTTCCAAATCCAAATTGTAACTCTCGTTTAGAGAGCACCATAGTCAACCACGAGCCTGTAGGCTAAGTGCCGTCAGTTCCTTCTCCACCGTTACCCAGTGTACAGTAATTTCATCCGAGCTTTCAGTCTCTCTGACGGGTCTCGGTTTACGGACTACAAGCTCTCAATTTCGATCTTCGATCTTGGCCTTAACTTCTACCCTGAGTTTGATCGTGTTCAATAATAAATCTGCAAGCAACGAAGTCGACTGTATCACTTCCCCTCGAAGAACATCACCCACGAAATTATTACAACAGAAAAATAACACGTTCCCTAAAGTGATGACTAAACTCGTGACGCTAAAGTGGTAACACCAGAAATGGTTCGTACCCCCAAAGTGGTAACCCCAGAAATAGTTCGTTCCCCAAAATGCTATGCTTAGAGCCTCACAATTCAGTAATGCAGGCACACATGAGCGTTATTCAAGTTTCATAAGTGCTGCCCAAGGACTACTAGAATAGAATAGAATAGAGTAGAATAGAATAGAATGAGGCTATAGGAACGAACCTTCTGGCCCATTCTTGGGTCGGATAATTACTTCGATAATTATTCGGTTGTTTACCCAAGTCCCATGCCGTATAACTATACTATAAGTATAGTTTATAGTAGTCCTTGGTGCTACCTTATATGTACTGTATATATACAGATATGTTTTACTAAATTTTATAGACAAGAAATCTTTTAAAGAAATTATGTTTAATAACAGTTTTATGATCAACCNACAGCTAAAGGGAGAGCCTCTATATCTCCTGAGACAGTCAATGGCAGGGCCTCCAGATATGGAGACACTGAAGTCTCGAGACAATAAAGAGGACAAGATGTAGCGAGAGCCCTCAAGAGACGCAGCACAGCGCTTCATTACAGCACAGAAACCAAAGAGAAGAAAAATAAATTCTAATGAAGCAAACAGGACATGCAGGGTTCAGTCGCCTAACGAGATCGTCAAGAAACTAAATTCTGAAATCAGGGACAATGGAAAAGGCTGCAAAATTAAAAAATTATAATTACGGTGTAAGTCTTCATTTACCCGTCATCCAATACGTACAACTATTAAATTACAGTCAGGGTTAACCTAGAATTTCTGCTCAAGTAAGGTGACTAAAACATTTTTATGTAATTCCAACAACCATTTCTATCAAATTTAATTATAGAAGCAACAACAAAAGCGGAGCTTCTCTCAAAATCTCACTAAAAATGTTCCTTAGGTAGTTTTTTAATTTGCTTTTGTGTGCTCACATAGGTTGAAATTACATGATGGTCATATTTAATCTTACAATTTTGTTAGGGACGAGAAAGTTTGAGACAACTATTAATTAACTAAGCCTGGGCTGCAACGGCCGTTTGTTGACCTCTTCATACTACCCCCAAATTACAAGTCTCCATACTCCCTAGAACTGGAGTCCAACTCATGTATGTAGCTAAGCCTGCAACAGAGTTCCCTAACCAAAATATCAGAATCTGACGTTGGTCGTTATTTCTCCAGAAACAAGTTAGAAATCATACAAATGAGGGCAGACTTCCTTGTTACGATATTTTTCGAGGGCTCAAACATCGTTTTCACACATCTAACTGAGACTTTTACAATGAAAGTCTATCCAAGTCTTTCACACGGCTCACAAAAGGTCAAGTTACAAAGTTTTGCCTGACACCGTCTCCTGCAGCTGGATAGAGAGATAGCAACATCTTAGGGAAATTAAAATTTTAAGTACGTTATATAAAACACATGCAAAAATAATCTTGAAGTTGGCATCTTAGCCTCTTCTTTTGAGTGAACAAAAAATAAAAATTAAAATACAATCCTAGTTACCTGTCAATGCAATGCCCAAAACTAACTCATGCTGATTCTGCGGTACACAGGATGGTTGATGGACGCTCATGTTCATAAGTACACTACCAGACCAGGACAGACTACCTGAATACCTCATACAATTCAAGAATCTCCTTCATTAAGTCTAGAAGAGTCTAGAAGAAGAGTCTAGAAGATACCATCATGGGCAACCTAATTGAGCAAACCTTTTGGGAAAACACGAAGGTTTAAATGTATGTATTTTTCACTGAAGGAAAGAATAAATGTAACAAAATGATCAAACAAAACAGAAACTGCCACATGCCTACAACTAAAACTGCTGACTATTGAATCGCTCTCACATGCGCGCTTTTCCCGATGGGGACAACCGCATCCAGCGCTTAGAGAATGATAGATGCATGCATCGGGTCCGGAGGCTCATTACTGCCCCAAACACTGACAGTGCATTCAAGAGATGGTTGCTCTAAAGAACATCACGGACTTCACATTCCAGTGACTTGTCAGTCCGCTTATAGTGACTGTCAGTGTCCCCTGCGGTGTTTGGAATCCAGATATCTAAGTGAAACAGAAGAATAAACACAGGATCTCATGAAAAAAGCGATTACCAAGTCGATGCTGAAGGAACAATGTAGTCAATTTCCACATTCACATATTTATTTTCATCGCTCATGAGACATATTTGAGACACTCATCAGTATTTCGTAATTGACAAACTTACTACATCAGTTTAAAAAAATATATTTACAAACTCACTCTGTGGGTATACTTCAGTGGGAAGTTAATAACATCCACATGTGTAAAATCAAGAAAAGCATCATGGCAAAATAATTCAGCTTGACTTTGGGAAAAGAATTAAGCTTAACAAGTACTTTATCTATACTTATTCAGGCCACAAGCTCATGGAGGACCGTATTTAGTTCAGTAGAGATCAACATTTACATGATTAGGTTTGTGACTAGAAACACACTAATGACATCTGACTAGCTACACAAGGTTCTTTGGTTTCTTGTTCTACGTATTACTGGGCAACACATATATAATTTAAGTAAAAAATACTCGAATACAAACTAGCTGACGCATACCAATCAAAATAATAGCAAAAATATTTTTAGTGAAGTTCTAACATTCGAGTGTACGTCATTCCTCATATTTGAAAGGGATTTCTTTCATCGTATGTTTCGAGCATTATTCTTTGTATTTCATTGAGATTTATATCTTACGATGCAACAAGGCGTCGTGACTTGCACGTAAATTTAAACTATAATGGAATGTACGGGAAAATCCAAGTGTTTTAAGTGAACTGCATGTGCCCCTACCTAAGCAGTGGTAACAGGATAAAGATCCAATACACAATTCCTCCACGAAGGTAGACAACGATAATGAACACTAGGCAATGTTCTCATTTAAAACACACGAGCAACTTGACACATAAGTTAATAAAGAATAGGTAAAAATTACCTAGAATTAAGAAGATCTATGATCCGCAACAATGGCCCACGTCATAGATTTTCTTAATTCGTACATCAGCAACCCAGTACCGTTCTCACGTCATACTGCACAACTTCAGTCCACCTCCCATTGATGTTCCTATTAGTTCCGACTTCAACCTCCTTCTTCCCGCACGCTGTTCATTTATTCTCTCGACATGTCTGCACTAAGCTATCCAATGTACCACTAGCAAAAAGTGTTGAAGTTAAATCATTTTAATTGCCGTTCACTTCCATCAATTCCAGACTTCCATCCAAATTAATTTGTGACGCACAATTCATATTTACACTACATTAGAATTAGGGACGGAATAAATAATTAGCTACTGTACAAGTGAGGATGTCTAACAGCAAAGTTACTAGCTACCACCAACATCACATACGGAAAATATCTATTTTGTACACGAGTGCAACAAACATTTCACACATAAAATAAAACGTACACCAACTTCGTGTTTTGAACATGAGTAACTCCACCGTAAACATCAATACCATAGCAAGCATGATCATTGAACACATAGAGTATGAATTATTGGCAACAAAAGTAACCAGTAACTAGGTTACATCCACCAACATTATATGCAAGGGATTTAGACACTTCAAAGCTACAATCTAGATGACTAAACTTAAATTCCCAATAGGAAGCACATGAGCTCAGATGTAATCTGAAGCATTCAGCCATGTTACAGACCACTGCATTCAGTAGTCAGAGTTGACTGTGCAGTACGATACGATTCTCTACTTCTGAGTAGTTTTATAGAGAAGAGTCAGGTAGTACACAGATACAAACCTCATGCTTCAAGATTGAAAATTAGAATGTCAGAAGCGGGGTACATAAAAAGTTAATTTTCTTTATTCGCTCCTCTCTTATCTCCCTGATCTAGGAAAAAAATGCTGTACACAACATATGCATCAAAATAGCAATATCTTCGGCACCTACACTCAACACACACCATTCGAAAAGCTTTAGAAGAAAGATCTTTTAATGGAAAAATCCAAAAAAATTTCTAGCCCGAATAATTTTGAAAAAATTCTTTGTATGGCAGCAATTTTTGTATCTTTCAACTTGTCCCTTTGACTAAGACCATTTTTACCAAATGCAAAGCAAAACCTGTAAACGTTTAAGCATCACCCTGCCACTGACACAACTGCACTCTGAACATGATCTTTCTAAGAGCAGCATCTTGCCTCAGCGCGGTCATTCGAGCTTCATGTTCCTCTCTATCTCTTTTCAAACGGAATTCATGTTCCTGACGTGCATTTTGCCTAATTTGTTCAAGCAAAAGCAGTTCTTGTGTAAAAACTTTTTGTCGAAGTGACTCGTTTTCTTGCTGAAGATCACGAATAAGATCATAGGTCGGGCTGCTCCCAGCAGCAGTAGTTGGGGTGGCTACTGGAGGACTAGTGCTAGTAGTGCTGCAGTCCGACGAACTCAGTTTGATCGATTCAGGTGCGGTTTTCTCAAATGTTTCCGCCTGGTTTGTAGCCACATTGGTTGGCATGTCTGAAATAAAGTAGATAGGACCAACACATGAGCTGGATTAGGTACTGCATCTATCATCCAGAATTTTACTAACGTTAATGCATTACAATATAATAAGAAATTAAAGTTTCTAACCAAAGCTCACTCTGAAGAAATTACCTGGAAAACCCAAATTTATTCATTGATTGCATTAAGCTGAGCTTAGCTAGAAGTAAAATATATGAATTACTTTTTTGTATGAGTACAGTTAGGATTTCTCAAAACTACAACACTGGAAAAAAAGAAAATGTCAAGACCATGAATTATCGAGTAATTATCTGATCAGTTTTAATACAGCCTACTTGAAACAATATCTCTTTTCTACAGGGCTTCATAATCTCACAAGGAAAAGTAAAAGCACAGGGTATAACAAAAAGAAATTTTCTGAAAGTACTAAATATTTTGCCAAAAGCTATCCCACCAATTGACAAAGACTGTAGCACAGCAACACATAGATAAAAAGTGACAATGGTAAATAAACAAGAAAATAAAAATCTTCCACTAAAAAGCAGTCATAATACAGCTTCTCATTAGAGTTTCAAAACGGCATACCTGCTGCTTCCTTGTTCAGGCTGTAGTCAAAAGTGTTGGCTGGCAACACTTCATCAGCAATGTTATCAGTCTGGAGGCTGCCTCCATTAGATGCCTCAGATGAGCTATCAACTTTTCCTGCAGCATTGCTTTCACCTAAAATTTTCATTACTAAATCATTTGAGAATATGAAAGAATAAACTATTTAAGTGGCTTATAGAGTTTAGTTAGTAAACAAGATAGAAGTCAATTATTTGGTTACATTTTAAGTAAAATTTAAAAAAGGAAATAAGCACAAATAAATATGAAACATGTATAATTTTTTACTAACAAAGGTATTCACAGTTATTGCCAATAGCATTTCTCAGAATAGACTCATATATACAAAGACTACTCAACCTGGAAATATCTCCAAAATATTCATCCTTGCACCTGAACAAATTTTAAAAAATGCTTGAAATTTCAGAATTCAAAGTGTATTTAGAAATATTAATTTTTATTCTAATGGTGTCTTATTTTAGAATTGAAGAGGAGAATCACTCACACAAAGAAACATATTCTGAATAACACAAATTGCATCAGCTTCATTACAACATAGTATTGTTTTATACAATATTCAGGGACATTAAATTTTTCTACAATATTTCACTAATATGAGTTTCAACAAATTTTTATTAAATGCTTTTAAATGAAGGCTTACACCTGTATGGATGGATGAAGACAATAAAAGTTTTTTAAATAAATAACAGAAAATAATAATTAAAACTATATATCAATTGCATGAAAGAAATGAAACTTCTGTAAAATCATATACTGAGAATCTAAAATATAACCCAGTTAAAAGTTTTAAAGAAATTTATTTCCTGACACACAAGCCAATGTGTTTCAGCAATCTACATTCAATGTTTAAAATGTAAGAAATTAACAAATGAAATTTTTAGATGCTATTTTACTCATATTTCAATTACATATGTCCAGATTAAGTAAAATAATTCATGAATAAATTCAAACACTCTTTTTAAATATTTGTATCATCTTTCCTTCCAAAATAGAATAAAATTATATACAATGAAAATTTTATACTTTTAAGACATACCTTCAGTTTTAGCTAAAATGGAAGCCAAGAGTTGGGAATGCAAAGGAAAGTGTGGCAGTGACACCGGGGAGGCTGCGGGCAGAACGCTCGGGGACGATGCCTGGAGATCCACTGCCTGGTCTTCTCCAGTGCAGGGATCTGTAACACTGTACACAAATGATATACATTGTGTTGATTATTACAGTTCTCGTCAATATCTGACTATAAATCTTGGTAATTAGTAGAGAGAACACTGAAGAAGAGATTTGAAGGGTACTTGTACTATCATATATTATAGATAACATAAATATGTTGTTTTGAAGCTAATTTAAATACAGTCGTACCTCGGTACTCGACCATAATCCGTTCTGGGGTGGTGGTCGAGCACCGATTTGTTCGAACACCGAAACCAATTTTCTCATAAGAAATAATGTAAAATATTTTAATCCGCTCTTACCATTAAGAAAAATACCTAAAATATTTAACACTTCCTTATGCTTCAAGATAGTGGAAATGGTTGACTTTGCCATTTCGTACTGCGACGCGAGGTCGGACACTCGTACACACTTTCATATTTTGCTATAATTTCCTTCTTCAGTTCAATAGTGGTCCTCACTGTTTTCCTCTTTGCCTTCCCCTTATCACTGTCTTTATTTGGACCCATTATTAAGGGCTAGAGCAACACGAAAAAGTTTAAATCTGGGAAGAAATACTCGAACAAACTGCGTACGTCTTACTCCGCTGCCGGTCTGAGTCGAACTGACGCTTACCCGCTGGCCGAGAAGGGCCGAGGAGCGCGTTCGGGTCGCCTCGGGCTAGTCGAGTACCGAAAATCTGTTCGAGGTCCGATGCATTTACTACTCGAATTTTCTGGTCGAGTACCGAGGTACGACTGTATATCCTAATACAAAAGACTACTAAAAGGAGCTTTTAAACTTACATGTACCAGTTATGAAAAGATTATAGTTACATATTATTTACTGTTACTCCAACTTGAATATTAAATTTCAAGGATGCAGCATAAAAAGTTATTTAAATCTTGTTTAATAAGCATATTTAAAGATTAATTATAGTAGAAAATAATTAAAAAGTGAAATACATTTGTCTAAGATTATATTAATAGAATGTTTATGATTCCAGTAGTATGTTTGTAACATGTTTACTTGGCAAATTTTTTTGCAAAAGATTTAATTTAGAATGATTATATACAATTTTAATATTAAATAAGGTAGAATTAAAGATAATTTAACAGTACATTCTCAAATTGCTGAGTAAATTTAAAAAATTCATTACTAAGTTGATACATGATGATTACTTCATCTTATTAATTCAGAGAAAGATCTACTACTGGACTGAATTATCCAGCAATGGCATATCATAAAATGACACTTGTTAATCTTTGACACAAAACAGGAATGGAAAATGCAACCTGCACAGGAAATGAAAATCATTGGATCAAAATAGAAAACATAACAGCTATTTAATCAAGAAGCAACTATATTCTATCTATTTAATCAGAATAAAATTGTTGCTTGAGATTAGGGTCTTCAAATTAAATAATAAAATTTATTCAATAAAATACTTAAAAATAGAAAAGAACATACTCCAAAATAAATTAACACTATATTATATAAATAAGCTTATAACAGACAACAAAGTAATTAAGACTATGATAGTGTTTCGAGGAAACCAGTTACCTGTTTCCTCCACGTTTTTTAGCATAAAATTTCATGCAGTCCCAACACCGACGAAGTTCAATAACAGTACGAGGTGTTATTGTGCTTGGATGGTCATTATAGATGTCGGTTATGTTTTGCCAAGCCTTTTTCTTTGCTTGTACGGAAACCCCCTTTCTTCTTCCTGTGTTGATAACTGAAGAGTTGAGACGAACCAGTTCTTGTAATAGTAGTTTCTCATCAACAGTAAACCATTTTTTCTTTTTCACTTGGCACTTCTCCATAATTACCCTAGTTATACATTAGATATTGACTAAATATCAGCTCATTTTTGTTGCCACACTCTATTCTAAATATTCACATATCGCACTGCACCGGTCCATCCAAAGTCCAAACATGTACGAACACCTAGCCCAGCTGAGAACGCGGAGGATCCACTTGCGTCTTGGATAACGGAAATAATTCGTTCACATGGTAGCCCGATTTTTACATTGAACGTAAGCGATAACTACTTTTGCTTCTTTACGTTGACAGTAAGTTTGCCCAGCAGGCACATCTAAATTTTAACAAAACTTCAAAGAATAGTCGCATGTGTTTGCTTTTATTACTTTTAGTACCAAGTTAGCACAATTTTAATGAGAGAGAAGTGTATGCAAACTGAACCTTTTCTACAGCCGCCACAGTGGACCGTCACTGTGGACGAGAGGTGAGCATTCTCGCATGCGATGTAAGAAGACCCGGGTATAAATCTCATAGCCGTCTTACTTGAATTCTGTCTGATGATCAGTTGAGATACACATCCTTATTGCTGCGACTTATGAATGCCCTGAGTTAGCCATTTATCAAGCTCACCGATACGCCTGTTTGGAGTCACGCTACTCCCAGAAATAACTTCATGCGTTGCCTCCGATTGCCTGGCTGGTAAAAATCTTCACTTTGTACATATTATTACTAGAAAGCACTGTAAAATTTACAGAACCTAACGTTAGTGGCCCACATACGTACCACTTCGGAGTCAACGTGTTAAGGAGGTGTGAAGTTTTGGTGTTGTGGTGGTTGGGTGTATTTTAAAGTTACCAACACTTTACAAAGGTCTTAACTAACTGCCCGTGTGACCTTACTCAAGGAAATAAAGGAACTCGTCAACAAGGAACTCAGCTTGTATTTCCATGAAATTGGCACGAGAAATAGCTTGGAACTTCCTTTGCTTCTTGAGCCCGTCCAGAGCGTCCAGATGAAAGTTTGAAAGGTAAGTGGGTTCCAAAGTAGTGGGTGGTAGACGGTCCCCCAAATTCAGGGAATTTTAACCTAACGTCACATGTTGAAGTTCACGAATGGCGTTGCTGGGGAGCTACGTCTCGTCACGAGCGTGAAGATGTTGCCAGACTATAGTTTTGATTGTGAAATACTTTCTGGCTAACGCTCTTAATATTAATATTATTATTATTATAATGTGCACTAAATATGCACGTTTTAATTGTAAAGAGTTCGTAAAAAACTCTCGAATTTTAGTCTTATTTTTATTACTAAAAATAAGGTTATTTTAATATTTGTAATTTTATAAGCTTTAAAGGGGTAGCAGGTCATGCTACAGAGGAATGATGAAAAGATCCTTTTTCGTTGGATGGTTCATTTACAACAAAGATAGAACTTGATTGGAAACCAAAACTAAAATCTTTGGTAAAAACCAAGAAGGTTATCTTGAATAAGAACCAGAACTGAGGTCTTGAAGAAGAACCATAACTGAAAGCCTGAACAAAAACCAGAACTGAGACTTTTGCATTCAGCACATAACAAGTTATGGGAAGAAAATAAAGGAATAATACAGTGAAAGAATAAAAATACAAAAATGAATGCTACAAAATGAGACTGCAAATCTAAGCTCCGAAGTGCAGCAAATAATTTCAAAGTTAATTAGAGTTTTAATTACTCAATTATAATACACAATTTATATGGTTGAAAACTGCCAATGTACGTATGACCAAAAAGAAAGCACAACAATCGAAGCGAACATTAAATGACAACTAGAAACGTTTGTACAGAAAGAGTAACGGAGGAAGTAGATGAACCTTAATTAGTGACTAAGAATATAAGCCAAGCTTGCTCTCAATAACATTGTTTTTATTTAGCAGCAAAACAGAGAGGTCATCTTATACAACATTACGAATTCGACAAACGTACTTCGTTATAATGCACAGACGAAATAAAATGAATTATTGAAAGTGAAGAAAACATACGATTAAAACAATGCAATGATATGATTATATAATGAAGCTTATATATTTTAGAATTATGTAATTATTATTATTGAATTACAACATAACCGTGTTGTACTTCCAGAAGAGGATAATGAGAAGTTATTCCATACAATGTCTCAAAAGTTTTAACCCTTTAGCGACTAAAAGGACAATTCGGTCGTCTTGGAGAATTGTTCTAATAATTCAACATTGAGCAATATGAGGTTACTACTAGGTTTGAACGCGGCGGCATGTTACTCGTTCTTTTGGCTGCCCGGCTCTCAGCGTGCTTCATTGCACCAGTGCACAGACGATCTTTGTGAGCTTAGACGTAGAAACTAGAAAAACAAATTGGTCGCTAAAGGGTTAACACGTTGACTCCGAAGTGGTACGTATGTGTACCACTTAGGTTAGGTTCTGTAATTTATTCAGATCCTTCTAGTGACTATGCGTACAAAGTGAAGATTTACACAGGCCAGGTAATCGGAGGCAACGTGTTAAATTCCCAATCACAGGCCAGCCCTCTGGCCTGCATCGTGACGTTTTCATCAGTGCCTAGAAATGAAAAATACTTTGAAGCTTATGTAAGTTTTTGACTACAAAAAAATTCTAACAATGGGACAAGTCAAACCTGTGTGATATCATTGTCTAATAAATGACCTCGCTAATATTTTCCTGCAAATAGAAGATGATATACTCGTTTATTTAATTCTGTGATTTTCGCGTACTAGGTTTGTGAGGGTATTTGCCTTGTTAACTTCATTCCTGCCTGTATTTATTTATTTCGTTTAATTTGTAAGTACTTTGTAATCAATAAGCAGATGCGAAAACTTAACTTCGGATCTACAGCAATTCCATTTTCATTTTATTTGTATTTCAACCATGGCAACTCATAACATGTAGAACTTTTCTTTCTCATTCATCGTCATTTTCTGACGTGTAATTGAAGATTTTATTAAACCATATCTAATTTTCAGTAATCTACAGTAATAATTTGAATTTCATAGATCGGAAAATGTGTTTTACTCTCTTTGTTTCTAGGTTTGTTGTTCTTTTAAACCTTCAGTTAGTTTTTTCTAATGCAATCACAAAGTTCACTTGTCAATATTTTTATTTATTTTAAAAAATAAAATAATGAGACTTAAACATTATCTTGGTATTAAAAATTTTTTCTCCGACTTTGGTTGAGCAGGAGAACGAGGCAGATATTGAAACGAAGCAGATATTTTCAGTTGCTAAACTTCGTTTTGAGACTAAGCTACTATGTGTTCGGTACTAGAACCTGCAAAAGCGTACAATAATTACTAGAATTGTAACAAAAAAGAATATTACATAGCTATTGCAATTTATGTGGTAAAACTCAAAGAAAAAGCACAGCGCAATGCAGTTAATAAAATGATAGGCATACATTTCTTTTCTTTGAAAAGCAGAGGTCCATGCACAATTATGAACTATACATAAATGATACAATATTTCAACGAACAAACAAGCTCGGCTGTTGTAAAAATGTATTTAGCAATCCACGTAAAAAATATTAGGTTGTTACAAAAATAATGGTCGATTTCAGAAGCCTTCCAGACCTTCGAGCGGCCATTATTTTTGTAACAACCTAATACATTAAACGTGATAAGCATTGAAAAAAGTAAAATATTCTGCACCAACGAACCCCTAAATCGTAAAAAAGGAAGGAAATACATGACACAGACAATACAGAATAAAGAAAGCTTCGGCTACGTTGAAGAGAAATTCTCTATAAAGAAAATTTTGACTTGTCTAATACAAAAACACGAAATTAATGTCATTAAATTTAACCAAAAAGATCGCACTTCACCTAATAATATTTTTGTGCTGTAAAGTTCAGGAAGTGAGCATGCTTTCAAAACTTTTCATCATCGTCCTGTGACTACGCGGACCTTATTTAGCACGTAGGCTGCTCGGCTCGTTAGTACGGCTCTACGAACCAACAAATTTGAAGGTGCTTCCTAACGACTACCTATTTCATTCTCCAATAACTCTCACACGAGATCATTTTTGAATACCAAACTACGATGTTAATCAAAATTGCTCGTTGTACTGATACACGGGTCTATGAGTGAGCAAGCAGACATCTTATGGCAACTAAAACTTTAACAACGAGTTCGACAGGCATTGTTCAAAGGGCCTCTCCGACCAGATATTCCAGGGTATCTCCGAAAAGAGAGTGATAAAAGTAGAAGACTGTAAAACAAAGTCTACCTTTCTAAAAAAACGACCTGACAGCAGCCTCTTGCGACAAACATAGCTGATTCTGCGCTGGGAAGTTTAACACGTTTGTTGCGATTACCTGATTGGTGTAAAACTTCACTTTGTACGCATAGTCACTAGAAGGATCTGAAAAAATTACAGAACCTAACCTAAGTGACCCACCGGTGGGTCGCATAGCAACAAACGTGTTAAGATATCACTGAAGAAAGTTAAAGGGTGACCTAACAAAATTTAAGATGAAATATTTCGTAATTTATCACACAATAAATTTAAATTCAAGTCATTTTTTTTACCCACGCATCTTTTGCCCTGCAAAATTAACTCGAAGTATAAGAAGTACACTTGAAGTGCCTTTTGTAAGTTAAGCATAAAATAGGAGCTACACATTTCGACTGACAACCTCTGCAAGTTTTTAACACGTTAACTCCGAAGTGGTACGTATGTGTACCACTTAGGTTAGGTTATGTAATTTTTTCAGATCCTTCTAGTGACTATGCGTACAAAGTGAAGATTTACACCAATCAGGCAATCGGAAGCAACGTGTTAGGGTTAGTAGATTGGAGCATGACTTCTCTCAAATTAATGTGACGACCCAGTGTAACTTCATTGACTTCAACAGTTAGAAATTTGTAAACACTACGAGTTTCGATCTAGATGCAAAATCTAGGACTGACTCGCGGAAGGATCAAGAAACTATGTTCAAAAAGAAATCAAGAAGTGCTCAGAAAATTGCAGCCTGAGTTGGAGTTGGAAAGGAGACTAAAGCGAGTCACGCACAAAACCAGTCAAAGTTTGCTATAGGAGGACGATGTCTAGTCCACTTTGAAAAAAGTTTGCTGTTTCTATATAAATTTATTATTTAATCAATCATGAAATATTTCATACTGAATTTTGCTGTGTCACCCTTTATGTTCTCAAGGACGTGGATGAGAACAGACTGTACCAAGAACCTCTTATTCACAGGCAACTACTTGTGGAAAGGGTCCAGTCCCCATACCACGATGATCTTGCTATGTTATTGTGATGGAAATAAAGTAAATCATATCTAAAAACTGATACATGTCGGAGCCGGCAATATTATCATGGGTGAGATAAGTAAGCGTTATTTTTTGTCGGCAAGTCTGACAAGAATCTGATTTAAAGACATTAATACGTTGACTCCGATTGCCTGATTGGTGTAAAACTTCACTTTGTACGCATAGTCACTAGAAGGATCTGAAAAAATTGCAGAACCTAACCTACGTGGTACACATACGTACCACTTCGGAGTCAACGTGTTAAAGGCAAACCATTTGAATTATGAAGATTTATAGTGAACCGTTGTGTAAGATACGACTGGGATAGTATACTGCGTCTTATCATTGTGTAGTTGACCAGGTTTATTCGGTCTCAATTCTAAAATGAAATATTCTGAAACTGACGATTTCATTTCAGTGACTGATCGTCTTTCCGTATTCACCATACAATATTAGAATCAAGAGACTAAACGTTTCAAAAGCTGACACGGATTTTCGCGAATGCAGCTATCGTAAAAAAACGCTTACCTTGCTAAACAAACACATTGGCGAAACTCGTTTTCATGTTTTTCTGTACAATTTCAAAGGAAGGAAAATAATCGCTGACTGGGCATCAGCTTTGACAACAGCAGATGACGGCGCGACAGGTGCAAGCCCATAATGACTTCCTCACGGAGATTCATGAAAACTAAAGGGTCACACTTCCTTTAAAAAGGAGAATTAGAGCCTCGAAGTTCACACTTCTCTGCAGTCTGGATAGTGCACAGGTAAGGTGAATCTTTCTCTCATCGTATTACTTTATTGTTCTTAGAGAATATTTCTGTTTCTACACTTCCCGTCACTCTAGAGTAGACCACTACAGCAATATCAAGTCTTTGAACCGCCGGTATGGAATCAGGAAGCTGGTCGATAAACGTAAAAAGACACTAAAGGTGTTAATAATAATTACATATTTAGTTACAGGAGGCACTTTAAAAAATCTAGGCAGATTCGTCTGTTATCTAAAGGGCATTATTTAGATCTGAAATATCCTCGAGTAAGTACGACTGAACAAGAATCATTTAAAGTATTTTGGACAATTTTAAAGCGCAACTATGCCAAATTATGTTAACGTTCTACTTTTTTACTTTTCCCCGACGTGAAAACTTCGGAGTGAAGCAAGGGGAAGAAGTGTTTTCATGACTTGTATAGAGGATAATTCGGGAGCATAGATTCAGTGGTTGTGGGTTTATATATTTAAATCAATAATTCAAATTTATAGCAATACTCACAATTAACGCAGTAAAGTATATTTTCACGAATTCTGCGCAAGGGAATCTCGATGTGTTTCATTGGACGTCAGACGGTTGACCGGAGTCCACCTGCAGTGCTGATGCAAGAAAAGAACGCTGGATCAACTCAAAATTTTTACACAAGTTTATGGAGGAGAAGAATTTTCTAACAATTCTCAATCTACAAATTTAAGAAATTAAAGTTCACTTTCGTGGACAAATTCTGCTATTTTTCCTATTCAGTTTTAATTTTTTTAAATATTAGGCGAAATATTTACCTAGTTTTTAAATTTGTTTTTGATAAGTTGTGTTCCTTTCATATGAGAGCAACTTAAGCATTACATATTTTCATGCGTTCCATTTTGTCATCCCAGAAAAATTTAGTGCAAATGAAAATTTTTCCATGAAACACAATAAGAGAAGTAATCAATCAACAGCAAACTACCATCAACAATAACAGGAAATAATACAAGCGATAAAATTAATAGCAAGCTACTATTAACATTGATAAAAATTTTCTCCCCATATATTCTGCAAAAACAGACTTGCCAACGTTTCAGTGTTGATTGAACATAAAAAAAAAATACATTGCGATATTTAAACCGTGTGTACTTCAGAGATACGGACCCCTCTAAATAAAGCCTTTGATTTTACAGAATTTCTGACAATGTTAAATATCATCTTACCTCTCCATTCCATTGTTATGATCTGCATTCCAACACAAGGCAAATTTAAATGAAGTATTTCCGTTGTTCGCGTCTGACGGACTGCCCCAAGTAATATTCTTCAGCTTCGGACTTCATATTATGCTCCTTCAATTCAACCTCACTATTTTAACTCACCTAACTTCAGATGACTGTATTTTCTCTCAGCCAATGATGATCAAACGTACGTTCATTTGTCGGTCACATTTAGATAACATCTCGAAACAGGTCCCTTCTCGCGGTCTCCTGTATGTTCTGGTTTAAAAAGAGATCCTTCCTCGGATTTTTATGTCCAGCGCCTAATTGTGTGTATTTTAATAGCCTGTTTGACTTCTATGTTAGCACTTTAGTGTGAACTCAGTTGTTTAACAGAATTGTCTAAAATTTTTTCACTAAACAATTTATTTTTCCGCACAACGGTATCCTCAGTTCGCATATATTTTTTTCCCTTTTACTTTCCCTGACGTCTTTGCTCAATTTTCAGTTGCAAGATAATTACCAAAGCAACCCAAAACAGCACTTTTGATATCTCACTTCTAACGCTGGATCCTGCTTAACATTGTGGAACTTACGCACAGCCATGATCGTATTCCACAATATTATGAACAAAAGCATGATTTTTCCAGATAAATGATAGTGCCGTACTTTCATTATAGATAATTGAATAAGTGAAGTAAGACGTCCAGCAACGGACGATCTAAGCGTGTGGGTGAGCATCCAGAATAAAATTGAAGATAGTCTTGTTTCGCATAACAGGAGAATAGCCGTAATAATGATAGTGTATTACAAAGCAAATAATCTCCTATACCCTCAGGTCGCCGTGATGATTCGTCTTCTTATTATCGCCGCCGTCGTTGCAGCTGCCTCTGCCTGTGAAGTAAGCTGATTCTTTGCCAATTATTTATTGTCTCTTAAATTCCGACGAAAATAATATTGTTCTCAGAGAAAAAACACAGTTTGAGATTTACATCTCTCGTGCTTGTTCAATTAAAGGTCCTACAGAACCAACAATCTAGGCTTCTTTGTACAAGCTTCTAAATGAGACAAGTTGATCTCAGCCTTCTAGGTACATATAAGTGGCCAGAATTGGGTCTTCCGTCTACCCTGCTCAGGCCATTTTAAAACTATTTCTCTCGTACTACGAGTATGTAAAAATACCTAAAATAACTATCCTCGAAAGCGTAACATACAATTGGAAGCTAATACGTTGTTCAAGTTAGTTTGAAATGTATCTACTAGTACTGGGATTCCCTATGGTATTTTAATTGTATACCTACGGGTTACAACAAAAATTTGCCTTAAATTAATAGCCTTCAGATTAAGTTTCCACAGCAGATCAGTTGTTTTCATTGAATATCCAGACTTTCTTCTAACACAGACTTAACATTTACATTTAGTTCCGGGCTAGGAACGGGAACATCATAATTATCGTTCAAGTTACACCCGTATTCCCGTACAAAAAAAATCAGTCCTGCAAATTGGGGAAGCCTAATTCAAGCGGAGATAGATTAAGAATTTAGCTTACGTCCTATTATAAGCCCAAAAGGAAAGCAAAAATTGTTACTGCCGTGTTTGACTTGCTTCACTTCAATGAGCCCTAGAAATATGAAAAGGGAAGCTATTACCGAACACAGGATTGAGTCATCTGGGCTTCAGCGTGGCTTTTAAGACGAGATTTGGGCTGGCAGTACAAACGACGATATAATTTTCCCATTGGATGAATATTAAATTTACGAGCTCTACTTTGTAGATAGTTGATATCTTACGTAGGATGGCTCTAGTCTCAGTGTGATCAAAGACTATCTTCACAATGGAACTCCGTGAAAACGGAGTACCGTCAGAGGAGTAGGAAGTTTTATTTTTGTAGGCATAGCCAGCTAACCTGCACACGAGGCTTTGTATCTCACAATATTTCTGAATTTAGAAAGTTTATGAAAAATTAAAATACTCAAACCAGAAGACGTCACTCCTGCGAGAATGAAGAGAAAGAGTGAAGAGAAAAGAGAGCAAATTCAACTCTACTGATGAACCAAAGAAGTCCTGCGACATGCGTTGCTGATTCTGCACAGGACTACAAAGCCTGCGTCAGAAAAATGTCAATTCCTTAACACGTTGAGTGCGATACGACCCGCCGGTGGGTCGCTCAGGTTAGGTTCTATAATTTTTTCAAGGCTTTCTAGTGACTGTGTGTACAAAGTAAAGATTTGCACCGGCTAGGTAATCGCAGGCAACGTGTTAATATAAACCGGCGAGAATAAACAAAACAGTCAGCTTACCTCATCCTTCATAAATGATGCCAGAGTTTTACGCAGAACACGCTGTACCAATCCTCTAGAGTCAAGACGTACGTTGATGTGATGCACCAACCCACTTCAAGGGAACGAAAAAAAGAAAATCAAGTTTGAAGCATTCAATTTATCGAGTCGCTAATGCCAACGACAGGGTGTACGAGTTATTTTCTTATCTTATGTACCATACTTCGATAAAGACACAGCTCAGCGCTTGAAAGAGGTTAGAGACGTAGCTCAGATATGTGATAACTGGTTTGGGCCTCTCGTTCATTGACAGGCTAAGTTAATTTGACAGCTCCAATAACTTTAAATGCTATAATATCATGCTTACATTCAACTTAACATCGGTTTACACGAGCCGTTCGTATTAGAAAACTCCACAGATCCATAAAATACTAAACACTTCTTCTCGTCGGAAACAGTCGTGAAAACATACCTGCATTAATATTCCAGAAAATATTCAGTAAATTCATTCCTAATCTATGTTCCTAATACTGTTTTTTTAAAATGTAATGCTTTGCGTTGGAAGCAAAACGTGAGAGTTAGAGATAGAACTTTTTTCCCTGCAGCACCAATTGTTTACGACTAACGTCAAAAGTTGTATGCACCTACTCTCTCTAACCAGAGGGAATATCAGACAAAAGAATTAGGAACATTTTCTAAAAGAGCGCGAACTTTTACATCCATGTCAAAATATTTGCCAGAGATGCAACGATTTCTTAGACTACGAAATGAATCAGCACAGTAATTAGAAATAAAACTTTTCACAGGAATTAAAGGTGACGTACGCGTTACCTCCTCCAGGCGAACAAACCGAAGTGAGCATCTCTATTTGTCCTGAAGATAACACCATCACATCGTCCAACACTGGCAGCGAGCAGTTCATCCCGATTACTTTCTTGGAAGACTACGATGTTGTAAGTTTATCAATTAGTACGTTATTTCAAATATTTTAGTCCTGGAAAATACGTGTTTCTGTACTCCAATGCCAAATCTTATAACCCTCACCCGCTACTGAAAACTGCTCTAATAGCCAAAGTAATTATAGTCCTTGAACACACTTACATGTTATTGGCAAGTACTCAATCTGAATGAAACTTAGTTCGAGATTCATTTGCTTACCTCTCCAATCAGGGCTTCGGGGTAACTCGCAATGAGAGAGAGGAAACATGCCTCATTGTCAAGCTGAACTACGATACCCTGGAAGAACACGCGGCAGTGCTCCGTGCGGAAGACAAGAAAGTCGTCGATATCAAAGGAGAACTGCATCTGTTCCAAGTTCCCGTAGAAGACGTCGATGAATTCGGAGAACGGATCACGGCCTTCTGTGGCGACTTCCCAGCCTATAAACTGGTAACAGACAATGAAGACACAAGAATAATTCCTTTCGGCCAAGAAGAGAGGACTGTCAGTATCACCATCAACAAATGTTTGTTCCTTGTACTTTTCATTACTTGCACGGCGTACACCTTTACAATGGCAACCGGCTTTTCCATCGTATTCAACTGGTTCTTCGGATAAACTGACGTTCACAGGTTGCTTGTAGACTGTATTTTCGTTCCTTACGGTCTTCAAATGTGAGGTGGGAACGAACTGAAAGCAACTCGGCATTTTAACAAGGCGCTTCCATGGCTGGAGCTTTACGCTCTTCATAACTCTCGGTCTCAATGATGTTTACACACAATAAACTATTGCACGTTCATTTATGTTTTATTATGATTCCTTTATTATTTCGGACGAATCAACAGAATACACAAAACCTTGTGAGGCTAGAAACAGATCGTCTAATCAGAAAAACTTATTTTTCTTTAAAATATTATTCAGGATAAATCATTAAAAAGGTTTGCTAACGACGAGTTACCAAATTGATCAACAATATGAAAAAGCACAGTGCAGTATGGTTAATAAAAAAAGGTAGGCATACATTTGTTTTCATTAAAAAACAGAGATCCATACACAATTGTGAACTATACATAAATGATAGAATATTTGAACGAATGAACAAGCTCGACCGGTGTAAATAAAAAATATTAATAGATCTATGTAAAAAAGGCACATTGGAAATAATAAGTGAACCTCGAAGACGTCCCAAATGAAGAAAAATACAAGACACAGACAATACAAAATTATGGAAGCTTCAGCTACGTTGAAGAAAAATCAACCAAAAGGAAAAACTTGCCCTGTCAATCTAACAAAATGAAAATATTGTTATTAATGTTATTCAAAATATTGTGCTTCAACCAACAATATTTTTTTTGTTCTGTAAAGTCTATGGGGAGAGATCCCTTTAACACGTTTGTTGCGATGCGACCCACCGGTGGGTCACTTAGGTTAGGTTCTGTAATTTTTTCAGATCCTTCTAGTGACTATGCGTACAAAGTGAAGTTTTACACCAATCAGGCAATCGCAACAAACGTGTTAAAGTCTTTCGGCGTAGACATGCTTAGTTTGTGACTGTGCAGACCTAATAATTAAATTCACAAGGATCAAACTCCAGACAAATTAGATGCTTCTTGACTATCGTCTAACTTATTTTTGCAGTCAATGGAATAGGCAAATGCTTTCGAAAATCAAACTGTGATCTGAATCGAAATTACTGAATTTGCTGCCGTACAGGTATAAGAGCGAGAAGAAGAACATTTGAGGGTAAAGATACATTGAACAACGAAGTTGACAAGCATAGTGCCAAGACATGTGCAATCACGAGCCTCCCTTAAGTGCGAGTAATAAAAGTAGGAAATAGGGATAGCAAATAAGAAAGAGAATTAAGCAATCGATAGTAAAGGCCTACCTTTCGACCAAAATGATCTGACAAGTCTCTTGCAATAAACATAGCTACTGCAACTGATGCAGTGAGAAGTTTAATTTATTGACAACGAAAAGTCTCGTGGACGCTGGTAACAGACGCAGTCAGTATAGAAATACTCACAAGGACGCCCGGTGCCCACGACACGGACATTCTACGTCAATGTAGTCGCATCCCTTAAATGGAATGCGTTCAGAAGTTTTAATCACCAACATCTACACACAGCAGCAAGCTTGTTCGGTCGGTTGTCGATTTTTATTAATGCTCTCGCGCATTTTGACAAGTCATATAAGAATTAACCATTAATTTTTGAGCGATACGCTTCCGCATTCGAAACATTGGTGCTATAAATGCGTTCAAATATACATTTCGAAGGAATGATAGAGCGAAGGCACCAAAAGAAAAAAGCTTGAGACCCATCGGAATCGGCCGACCACAGAACGAAGCAGATGCAACCTAGGCAAGCACGAGGCAACTCCCACAACTGTTGGATGAGCGCCTCTTGTCTTACATGCTGCTACCTCAACACTATGCGTCCGCTGCAGGATACCTGTGACGCCCAAGGCGAAAATATAATTTTTACACAAGTATCCAGTACACAACTGCAAAACATAGGTAACGATTTCGTCGCTGCATTCAAACCTGCCAGATATCACACGAATGTAAAACTAGCTCAAGCGAGAGGCACTGAAGTAAAAATTCAGTTATGCTTTGAACTAAACAAATATTTTAAAAACACTTGGACAAAGACTATTTTGTGACATGAAAAATGGAGGTAGAAAAAGTTCACCCACTGGAAAATTTACACTCACGACTAAAGAGATTGTATTATATTGCGAGGTCCCTCCTTGCGAGGCTGGTGTCTAAGTCTTTATTAGAGCTGGGTCAGCGTCTAGCATCAGAAAACAGTGGAAGTCAGCGTCTGGAATCTAAGAACAGGAAGTCAGCGTCTGGGATCTGAGAACAGGAAGTCAGCGTCAGGGATCTGAGAACAAGAAGTCAGCGTCAGGGATCTGAAAACAAGAAGTCAGCGTCAGGGATCTGAAAACAAGAAGTCAGCGTCAGCCATCTGAGAACAGGAAGTCAGCGTCAGCCATCTGAGAACAAGGCAAGTCAGCGATAGGGCCTGCGTCCAAGAAGGCTCACGAAACTGTAAACGATGTAAGTAGAATTGGACGTTGACCAAAGGAACGACACACCACTGAACAGCCCTTACTAACCACTTATTCACCGAGTGCGCTATGGAATAATAGCATAGAAATTTAACACAATGAAATACTAGAAAAAGATTAATTTATTACACAACATTTAACAGGCAAAATACATAAGCTACTACGTCATGATTGTACGACGGCATTCAAGCGTTGGATAGCAAACGTTTAGTGTCGAGAATAAGAAAATTGACCACGTACGTAAGTCAAACAAGCATGACAGACCCAAGAGGCTGTAGCCGGTAGTCTTTTAAAAAATCCAGTAAAATATGACCCAAAACATTTTAGCTTAGTCGGGGAACGTGTTTGAGATATGTTGTCTTTTAGATGTTTATTGTACCTTCCTTCGAACACAACTAGCAGACAGCGTCAATTTTACATCCTTTTTAATTAGATTGGAAAAGAGCACCTCACTTTCAGCTCCACGCTTCATGCCTGATCAACGAACCAAATTTACAAAATATAAATCATTCTTGCAAAAACGGTAATTCCCACGCTAAGCAAGTATTTTATATCTGTTGTCTTCTCTAACGAATGTACTATACAGAAAACTTCCTTTTTTCGCTAGGAAATATTGAGCATAAAATGAACACTAGTTCCGGTGGCAAAAAAACGAGAGAAAGTTAAGCAGAAAAAATTTACACTGAAATTTGCCCCGATATAGAGCCACTAAAAGAGACGATCTGAATAATTCTTAGAAAGCCTAATGATTATTTGAAGACAATCGCTATTTTAAACACAGCTATCTTACAGCAGCAGTCATTTCTGTGCTAGCAACAAGTGATTCAAAGTAGTGTTAAATGGAAACAAAGACCAAGTGAACTCGATAAATATAATGTTGTATAATTATATAACAATTATACTCATAATAAAATTCGAAGTTTACCCACACGATCTATGGAAGTAACACAAATCTAGAAAGGTTAACTGGTACTTGGAGTACTGCCACATGAGCACAGTTGCGAGCATTGGTTGGCATAGCCCGTAAACGTGTTTATATCAATCGTTACAGATCGTAAAAAGCAAAAATAACAGCCATGATGGCCAATGAAAACTGCGACCATAAGACTGAACGAAATCCCTGCCTCGTGGCAACAAGTAATAGAATTGAAGAGGTCTTATTTTAGTTATTGCACAGAGTAACCTACATTACCTACATCAGGAAACATTTGTGGCTGCCCTACATACCAGACCGGCATAAGGGCATGACTGTGACTGACTGATTAACCTTACATGTAATTGGTAACCACGTATGTAAGATCTACAGCGTAAGAGGCTTTTCAATTCTCTCGCTTCTGAGGTCATGCAATTGTATAATGTGAATACTAAGACTCAGTCCCTCTACTATCTGGTGCACATGGAAAACTCGGCCACCACAACGAGACAAGAACAAACTCACCCTGGTAGAAATGCAAGGCTCAGGCTACCATGAAACAGTTCCTACTTTGCTGTGCACTAGTACAGTTGTATTCGCCTCCTGATTAAAGGTAAACCTGCCATAGTGGCAGAGTAAGCATCTCCATGAGGAGCAAAGTTGAAGTGAGAGGTGGAAAGAAACGAAGATGTGTATGAAGAGGCTGCCAAGATGCATCGAGCTATGCCAAGAGAAACCAGCAAGAGAGCGAAAGAGAAAAGGAATGATTTGATCTTACAACTAAACCCACAGCTTATTCCCGCAACAGGTGTTGTCGATCCATCGTGACTAGCTAGATATCTCTGTAACCGCCAACTGTCCAAGATACACCGATGAGGACAGACATTACCAATACTCTTGCTCGACTCCTCATGCAATGGCAGCATGACGTCTGTAAGGTGGGATTACCGCAATCGTTACTCAAGTGAAATCTCGATACCAAGAAATGTTGTAACAATACTCGTACAGCCATGAGAACACGTGTCTACGTATCCGCCGTTGAACTTATAATAAACCATTCCCAAATTCAGCTGTTTGAAATCTAGCAAAAAGGTACAATGTCCATTACTGAACATAATTATTAAAAAATTAGTCAAGAAACGGACACAATGCAAGGAAACGATAAACTAAGACACTAAGATTCACGGCAAATATTGTAACAAATCCTGACAGAGGAAGATGGCAAGCAACTTATGACTATCACCAGAGAGAAGAAAATAGACGAGATTCATTGGAGTATTTCTACTTGAGATTACCCAGTTCGAGTAAGAAAGCGCTTCAAATATCTCACAGCAAAACTGTTGTGTTGTTGAACTACCTGCAACAGATAGTCCAACATTCATCAAATATTCAAATTAAATGGTGGAAACTTTGTCTAGTTAACAAGTTCTACACCTAGATTCAGCAATGTAAGCTTTCTAAAAAGGTAATTCATTTTCATAATTAAACATCAAGTAATATATAAATGAAAATGATGGCTCCACTTGCACATCTTTTCGTGCTTGATGATTTCAATCAACTCCCACGCGCAATCGATTCCACCAAACAATACAGAACCTTACCAGAACAGTCACATACACTTGAGCACAAGCTAAAAATTCGTACGTGTAAATGTCAGAGGTAGTTCGAAAATAAGCATCGTTCCAAAAAAATGAAAACCTAACTAAAAACACAAAGAAAACGACGAAGAACCTTCAAAACAGTCCCAGGTAGAGTCATAAAATTTTTCCATAACGAAAATGTCTTTCTGTACTAATGATCATCCACTTGGGCAAACGTCTCGTTTCTATTGCCTCATTCTATTCTCATCGTTGGTACTTTAGCCCTAAATATTCCAGATTTGGGCACTGCATAGACTACTCAACAGCGCACACAGCAAGCGTGGCCGCGTCTAACTTGAGAAGCAGCAGAGTAAGCACCCGCAACTCGGGAACTAGGACACAGGCTAATGTAGTAGTCCACAACCAGGCTGCGGTCACACATGAAGCAACTCCAGTCTTCAAAAGAAGATGGACCTAATAGCAACTATTCTTGTACTAGTGTACCCAAGTCATCAAAATGACTGGTCTTTTAGTTGATTTTTGTTGGCCAGAATAATTACAATTTCACGAGTATTAAGTGTATTTTGAGTGAACCGTTAAAGTAGCTTCATCATTCCCGTGTATTCTTGTGATGCGATCCATAAATATTCTATGTATCCTTCTTCTTCAAAGGTCAACAAAATGTACTGCAAGATTGATAACAAAGAAATGAATACCCCAGTTTTAAATAAATATATGAGTAACATTCTAGGCAACCATCCAGTGAGTTCGTAAACAAATCGTAGGACAGACAACGTCCTGCAAAGCTGGAGATTCTTCTATGTACAAAAAACACATCCTGTAAAATATTCGACAACAGAAAGACAATAATGAAGTGTTCCTTCATGACACGACATATGATGAAAAAATAAAAAAGATTACAATTAAAATTCATGATTTTGTAAAAAAATAACAAGCTACAGAGATTTAGGAACATCAATGGAATGGACTCCAAATTTGACCTCTCGTTCAAGTCTTTCACTATTAGTCAACAACGCAAGAAAAACTAAACTCGGTTCCTAATATCATAACGTAATTTTTGTGATTACAACCATAACACTGACAAAATTTAAACACACATGATGCAAATTTTTTTCCATTTTTTAAATTAAAGATGGAAGCGAAAGAAATTTTGCATAGAACTGATGGTATATTTAAATGTAAGAAATGTTCTTGTATTTCTGCAAAGCGCAGACCACCTTGCAACTACGTATACACAATTCTGCGATAGAAAAAGACACCTGACCGTTGCGAGAGAACATATCTAACCTAGAGTTAGTTACGGAATAAGAATCATTTAATACGAGTTTCTTCACTACTTAAGCTACATCGACTGCTGACTATGAACATAACTTAAATCAAACTTCGAATTTCTACACTACATACCGTCATATATTTACCGCAGTAGCACAACCTCACGACCATTACCTTGACGGTGTTCGAAATTTCAAACATGGTGTGAGATAGCAGAGTTGATTGAACGAGCCCTGTACTCTGTGATCCCCCTATAGCAGGAAACCCAGCACGGCCCCTACAGCAGCTGACGTGCGTAGAGGCCGCACTCAACAGCAGACAACAATGGTGGTCTCGAGTGCACCAGGTACTCGTACGTGTCCGGTTATTTGTATGCGGCATACGTGCATTAGCACGCAGAACTACGATCGTAATCTACATATGATCCAACCGCTCAGTGATGATAACTGAGAGTGAGTTACATGATCAATTTATTCATTTTGTTCTGAGCCCCAAACACTCGTATTTATACAGTAAGGGATGAGATGAAGTAGCTTACAAATCAAGATAGTTCTTAGAAATTAGAAACCCTCGTGAAGCACCCTATGCTGGCAGTGGAGGGTTAATCTATGCCGTGCGCAAATATCATGACGAGCCCAGGCTCGAGCAGCATGTCATCGTTCATGTGGCGGTTGTCACACGCCATCACCACCACTGCCTGCTTGCCAGGCACCCGCCGGCACACGTAGCTCTCGTACTGACGTCTGTTGATCTGAAACAACCACGTTCAAGGATGAGTAAGAACTGCCTTAATGATATTCCTCGGCCTCACATCAATGTAAACTTAAGTTTTCAGTGCTTGTCTTAGTCTTTTTAAAACAGAGTTTACCGGAGTTAAACTTAAAAACACGGTCGCAGCGCCATCTTTAGACTTGAAATTGAGTTCTTTGATTTAAAAGAATGGAAATAGAGGGAATTATTTCATTATTAGAGTAGAATTAAATGATCATGTTGACGCTCTGATAGCGCTTTGAAACAGTAAGAGCTATCATTCCGACATCTACTAGACTAAATTACCAACAAGTAACCCTAATTGACAAATAAATAACTCAACTATACAGGGTGTCCCACAAAAAAGAGGCCCAAAATTTTAATTTACATAACTTTAAATCTATTGCATATAATTCGGTTCTGTAAAAATATTTTTTTGAATACAGCTTTTGTCTATTAATGTTAGAAATTTCATTTAATTATCTCTCATGGTATTCGTACAGTAGCAATTTCACACTGCCTACGGAAAAACCTTATTGCGCAATGGTAAGAGCTTAAAATTAGATTTCAGATAACATTTATTTTATTATAACAAATATGATTTAATCCTTTTAATTCATTTGTAGTAAAATGATTCGATGATAAAAAATAAATATTTGGAATTATTTCTCTAAGGCCCATTTCCTTCCACGTGTCTTCCATTCCTATCAAAGCATTGAGCTCTCGATCTCATTGCTCTCATGGCTCTCTTGATCATTTCTGGATTATTTTTGAGCAAATTTACTTCATGCTTTATTTTTTCACGCAACTGGTTTATGTTTTCCGGAGGCCTGCAGTAGACTTTATTCTTCAAATATCCCCATAAAAAATACTCGCAGGGAGTTAAATCCGGGGATCTGGGTGGCCATTCAATATCATGACTCAATGCTACAATGCGGGTGCCAAACAGCTCTCTTAACCGTTCTTAACTTTAAAGCTATTGCATGTAATTCGGTTCTGTAAAAAATATTTTGTTAATAAACTTACATGCATCAGTGCTACTAGTGTCATGACAGACTGTAACTATGAAAATGGGAGCATTAATGTAAACTGTCCTTTGCTAAGTGATATCAAATAACCACCTTGAAATAACCCTTCATCATGCAGCTAACAACGGAGCAACGAGTGTTTGTCGTAACAACCTACAGGTGGTGGACAAAATAATGGAAACACCTAATATTTTACCATCATAATCTTAGAACATAATTTAAACAATCAAAACTTAGCATATGTTCCTATTTTCTTTATAATAATTTTGTTATTCGGTATATTGATGTAAAATGTATGTTATTTTTCTGTTTTCAGATATTT
>VCRD01003703.1:49366-63543 GCA_006783055.1 Trinorchestia longiramus
GCCGACATGGTTGACGCAGCTGGAAATACGGCATGGA
Organism: Trinorchestia longiramus; assembly: GCA_006783055.1. Lineage (NCBI taxonomy): Eukaryota > Metazoa > Arthropoda > Malacostraca > Amphipoda > Talitridae > Trinorchestia > Trinorchestia longiramus. The sequence goes on from VCRD01003703.1 coordinate 49,404, forward strand.
ACTTGGGTAAAACAACCGAATAATTATCGAAGTAATTATCCGACTCAAGAATGGGCCAGAAGGTTCGTTCCTATAGCCTCATTCTATTCTATTCTATTCCTCAAACCAAACAAATCCCCCTCGGACAAAGCCTCATACAGACCAATCACCCTGCTCTGCACACCTTCTGAAGTTGTAGAGAGGCTCATCGTAAATGTGACAACACCACACATACCACTGTCTCCGACACAACACGGATACAGACCACATCATTCCACAACCAGACTACTCACTAACATTGCACAAAAAAATACACACATACATTTCCAATAAAGTTAGTACAGATGAAATGTAACGGCATTGATTTTTAAAAATGCCTTATCATAAAATCCTTAAGTGGTAGGTATTCTATGCATAGTAAATGATATAACAGCGGTACCTACGGGTATACGTAAACATTCACATCACGTAATGAACGTTAAATATACATTGTGAAGCAAATGAAACTTCACTTTTTCAATGAATACTTAAGAGGTAGTCATTGGTGACACTTGTAAATTCTGACGTGGTAGGTATTCTAAGCATTTTAGGTGATAAGCGAAATATTTCCTAGAAGTAAAAAATTGTATACTTCTAATAAAGTTGGTTCAAGATATGTTCAAAACACTTGTTTTGGACAAACAAGGCATATGTTCAGCAAACAAAGTGTACAAACAGAAGAAAAAAGGAAATAAGAACTTTTTGTTTCCTTATAAACTTACGAGATGATATACATAACATTAAATTCCAAAATGTATGAGTTTTTATGGTTGAAATCCACAGATGGCAGTTATATAATGGCTCCTGTGCATATCTTTTCGAAATAATGCGTAGTATTAAAAATGAACATTTAGCATATAAGCAAAGCAGCTTACAAACAAGACAGATAGCCTTGCACTTTCGTTATGACGAATTCGTAAAAGGTGCTAGCATCTACTTTTCTTAACTGCGTGCTGATATGAACAAAGCTGAATCAGAAAACACGTTGCCTGAGGGCTTTAACTTCTTTGTTGGAATTTTCACTGTTCTCATAACCAATTTTACAGGTTGTAGAGTCGGAAAAAAAAGCAAAAGCTCAACTTAACTTCTGACCAGGGGCAACATGGACAAGTTTTCGAAGCCCCAAATAAACACGACATGAAGAAGATAAAGTCTTCTTTGTTCAATTAGTTGTCTCGTACATTTACCAGTGATCTTCGTGCATCTGTGAACAAGTTGTTCACAAAACATTGTTCACAGCCTAATGTTATAAACAATGTTTGAACTCTATGTTGAAGTTCATTTACTTCCTTTTTGATTGTAGAATCTGACAATTTTTTCATTGTTTATCCGTCAATAATTACAACCAATTTTTCTCCTTATTCGTCTCGGGAAAGTTAAATTGTAAAGAAGTGTAATTTACTATTTAGTGGTGGTATTTGATTATTGTATCCGGCAAACTCCTAAATTTAAACTTTTCACTCCCATACTAGTGTTCACTAAACTGATAAATTGATACACTTATGGGCACAAGACACGTACTGGAATGACATAGATAGGAACACATTTGAAAAGCTGGAAATACAGGTCTTTGTGGAATCTGTTCACAGAATATTTTTATGAAAGCATGGTGGGCTAAATAAATTGAATAAGAATTGCAGCTTTAAATACAATTTTTCTCTCAAGAACTAAAAGACCTGTTTTTTTAAACAAGAAGGATCAGTTAGTTAGAAGTTTTGTTAATAGAAAGTTCTTAAAAGGGAGTTAGAAAGATCATGTTTATCCGGAATTTGCGTAAGATGTCGGAGAAGTGATCATAATTTTCTTATAAATCAATTTGTGCCTAATCTTCTCTGGTATGTTTGTGTATTGTCCCGTCACTGAAGTACACAAAAAACATGGTCAGTTTAATGCAAAGATTCACATGAAATCATACTGGCCGACACGTGTGCGTAAAGGCACACTGATACACGCTTGAAAAGATAAACTAATTCACGCTTGAAAAGATAAACTGATCCACACTTGAAAAGGTAAACGGACACACGTTTGAAAAGATAAACTGATCCATGCTTGAAAAGATAAACTGATCCATGTTTGAAAAGATAAACTGACCCACGCTTGAAAAGATAAACTGACCCACGTTTGAAAAGATAAACTAACCCACGCTTGTAACACACGCTGGCATATAAAGGTACGCTTACCTGCGTTTGGAGAAGCAGATACTGACCCACGCTTGAAAACAAAGGATTTTCGTGTCGGTTCAAGGTTCGACATCACTTCGTATGGAATTTAGTCAACTTAACACTTGACTCCGAAGTGGTACGTATGTGTACTACTTAGGTTAGGTTGTGTAATTTTTTCAGATCCTTCTAGTGACTATACGTACAAAGTGAAGTTTTACACCAATCAGGCAATCGGAGGCAACGTGTTAAACTTCATGACCAGCTGTAGCTGGGATCTTTGAATGACTTCTAGGTTGGTGCGGTCTAAGTCGGAAATGCGGTCAACCCGGACGGGTATATAAATCTGCGTTCTAACGTGCGCTTCATTTCTCGTACGACTTCGGTGGAGTATTGGCAGTACATGATTTGCTTGTGAAGTGTTGGGAGCGTATTCTAAGTGACAATCGTAATATATATATTCATGTATTAACGTGGAACATGAGTGCGAGATATCAAGAGAGGAAAGTGCCATATAAGGTGAAGATCTAATTTGAAGTGAATTGTTATCTGAAACGTTCCAAAGAAAGAAATCTGTGATATTCAGCTCAGTGAATTCAGTTTTATGAAAGAAGTTAAGTTTGAAGTGTTTCGAACTTGGTTCACTTCCATAGGAAGCCAAAAGAAAACTTTGATCTCCGACGTCTGCATAAATTCTTCAAATATTGATCAAATTTATCTTGTTCAAGATGGCTGAGTTATTTGGATTACACTTTTGTCCAACCCAATTGTTACAGAGGATCCAAAACGATATACGAAATAAAGAAAATGCCATAAGGACCTCCCAGACAACAAGTGTAAGACATGAACTCCAAATTCTCAGGAAATTGAGGTACACTTTAGTTCAGAGTGAATCTTTTCCTTCACACAAAATAACTACACAATTATATAAATTAATGATGCACCTGGTGAGACCAGTTAATAAGGACGGAGAAAAATATGTTCTAGTTTCGAAAAAAATCACAGCTTCTCGCACGTGTTGGGTTTTGTGCGGTACTAAGGTGATACTCAGACGCATCAAAGCAATAAAGTACTACGTCGAAGCTAATTGCCATTTATGTATCGTGATTGATTGTTTACGTGAATGTCTAGAGATATTGAAAGGATGGTGCGAACAGAGAATGCCTCATTGGCTTACAACTGCTCCGTCCGATTGGAGTCGATTACATGACGAGATAAACGAATCCTTGAAATATTTAACTTGTACCAGCTCGTTAGCGGGTTATTTCTTGGGAGAAATTGATGATGAATTATGCAGAAGGATGTCAACAGCAGCTAACTATGATGAATTCGTCCAAAGAAGCACAGAGGGAAGTGTGGCTATTTGTTGTATTTGTCAGGACGTCAGGAAGGCTGAAGAAGAAGTTGCTGTCATGGCTCAATGTTTCCACGTGATTTGCCCCGAGTGTGTCCACGTGTGGTTCACAATGGAGTAAGTATTCGTAGTCATTGCTTGAATTTAGTCGATATTCATGCGTTAGCGAAACATGTATTCGTATACACAGATATGTTATTTATATCATACTTTGATTACAGTCATATAAAACAAAAAGGTTTTTATTTGAGTTCTTTGTTCGTTTGTTTACGTTTAAACGTTTATGTTCTTGAAATAAAATTCATCTCGAATAAAAACTTTTTCAAACATATCCATATTAACTGACACCGCATTAGTTGTACCAGAAACTTTTAATTACATTGTTTAAAGAGTTTCACTAGAGTTTTGCACGAGAAGTTTTAGTTATTCATTGTACGTTGAGCACGCATATTTGCTATGTTTTGTGTATTTTTTGTGTTTTTCACACGAAACCGAAAACTTGAACCCATATACATATTTTGTAAGTGGAAACCGTAATGAGTTCTTAGCTCTTAACTGTGGGCCTTTCTGAGTAAAATTTCTGATATAAAAAGAAGGAATGCAAGTCAATGATTTTCTCTAATGTGAATCACGAACCAGGATTTACGAAATTTCTCTATCATTTGTTTATAAAAATAAAACCTAAACGCAGAATGCCTACACAATATATTTTTGTAATTACATACATTGTGTGTCCGTAATTGCATTTTATAATCACATTGCATAAATAATACCATACTATTTCCTTCTCTCTCTAAAATTTACTAAAGTCAAATACCCACCCAATTTCATCTTAAGCCAGTGGCTGCATTTCTCGTATTCAGAATGTTTACATTGATGTATGATTATGTACAGGGTACGGAAACAACTTTTTTTCAAAACGCTTGAATGTAGGAAAAGAAAGTTATGTTGCCGTACCCTGTAGTAGTTGTATCAAGCACCAGCACATGAATACGAGTTGAACATGTTATTCATGTTATATGTTATTCTGTTCACAGGCGCAATACCCAATGTCCCTCCTGCTCACGAGAGGTTTCCAGCGTTACTAGAAGAGAAACTTTCAGATTAATTAAAGCAGCACAAGCGGAGTTCACAAGAGAACAAAGCAGACGACAACGACTCAAATATTCTTAATGAACGTAATATATAAATTTTTTATTTAGTTGTATTTTTTGGCAAATTCATTCCTCGCTTAAAGCCTGTAACGTTTTTAACGTTACCTAAGAATTTATTGAAGTTTTCATGCTTATGAATGGTTCTTACTAGAACGAAAGGATAATGTTTGAAAATTGGAACACAGTCGAATGTTGATAAAATATGATAATTAACTTGCACCTCAGAACATTCCGTGTGCTTACCTTGCCAGTGGTACGATTTTACAAATCTATTCACAGTTTTTCTTCTTTAACACGTTTGTTGCGATGCGACCCACCGGTGGGTCACTTAGGTTAGGTTCTGTAATTTTTTCAGATCCTTCTAGTGACTATGCGTACAAAGTGAAGTTTTACACCAATCAGGAAATCGCAACAAACGTGTTAAATAAGCAAAAATTCAATGCTGGGGTCTAAAGTCATTTTCAACTCTCTCCTACATCTATATTTTTAATTAAAAAGTGAAGTTTATAGGCATTAATCTAACTAACTTTTGTTAAGCTTCAAAAGATATATCTATTTAATTTTTTTTACCTATATCGTTATACTTTACACTTCAACTTACCAACAAGATCATGAACCTAACCTCAAGTATACGGACATTCAATGCATCAGAAATATTATAACACGCACTTTATACTATCTGAGAACAATTGAGGTTCGTTTTCATTCAATCTTATTCACAAACTTCATCGGGACTTCGAATAACACGAATGTAAATTTGTGTTCACAACCTTAGCAAAAAAGAGCTTAAAAATACGCAAAAACAAGTTTGTAGTGCGCAATCACAACAAAAACGAGCTTAAAAAGTCTAACATGAAGTTTTAGGTAGTGACGAGTATTTATATTAACTATGAGATTTGATTGAAAACGTATCGTTAGTGGCGGAATTTGAAAGGTACAACTAAAATGGGCGACAATTCTGAGCTGAACGTTTTGCGCATTCGATATCCGGTAGATCGGAAGCCAAATTTTTAAAGCGATGATTGTTTGTACTGAAAACTTTGGAATTTTTAACATCATAGCTTATGTATCATTCGTGATAGATCTACATAGAGCTCCAGAATCAGAAGTTACGTATACAGGGTGACTCGAAGAAATCTCGTGATCTCTGGAGTCATCGTCGCTCTGAAGGTCTTCGCTACGTTGTGGATTTTGGGAGTGCACATCATTGCAGTGCATATTACTGCACAGTACATCATTACAGTGCACATCACTGCACTGCATATCACTGTTGCGAGAGTTGCTCTGGGTGACTTCTGTCGCTGTGAGTCAAACAATGAGTATTGAAAATTCACGATATTTTGTCATGGTAGAAGTGTTTCATTAACATTGAGATAGGCTACCAATGGGTACGATATATCACCAAATACAACAGTTAATTTTTTCAAATAAACTCATTGATAAGTTAAAGCGAAGTACTAAAAGCGTAGAAATGAGATAAGTGGTGTAGATTGGAGTTAAAAATGTCATAAAAACTTGGTGCAACTAATTTTGAATCTGTCTCATAGCTGACTATGGTTTTCGAATGGAACGATAACTGTCTGCATCCGGTATCAGAGATAAAATTGAATGATTCTATCCAGAAGTCATTATACGAAGGTTATAAAGGTTCATCTGTTACCTAGCATATGTGTTTATACTGTGGCTAAGAAATATCATGTCACATATATTTTTAAATCAAGAACTTCAATTAGAAATAAGGTTTAAAATCTTACTGCGGGGATCCTGCGAGTGAAAGAAACTGGAAAACCGGCCACTGGATTGGAAATTCGGAATAGAATTACTCCGCAGCTTGTTCAGGCCAAACTGTTCCAGTCTTTTCACTGAACTCTTCAAGGAATTGGGCAACCTCGAAGTCTTGGGCGAAGTGGTATTGAGTTGGTACTGCTGAGAACGTTTCATGGCGTTCATGGTGAGGTTGGGTAGGGCGGAATAGGTGGTCAGTGGAGGCATGCCGGGGAATGGAGGTATGAAAGGTCGAGGAGTTAACGGTGTAGACCTACCACTCTGAAAATAGAACTTTTTTTGATAACGGTAAATGTATGATACAAATAAAGGACGGTTGTCATTACAAAGAGTGGTTAAACACATCTATCCTATCTATAATCGTATATCATGAGGTTGAAGTGATCGTCGAAAAATCACTACCCTTGTTAATTGAAAAATTGAAATTAGGGACTTTGTATCTGGATGGTTTTCAACTTGTAATGCATGCTATGTCTTTTTATAAAAATAAAAATATTAACTCAGGACGATACAGCATTGATGAAAACAGGTGTGATTGCGATTAAAGTTTTTAGGGCAGAAAAATAAGATTTTTAATGTTGTGGGATATTAAAATTTTTCCAGAGAGACTGACTTTCAATATATGGTTCTTGATTTCACTAACATAAATGTCAGAACTTTCACTCACAATTTAAAAAAACCTGCTAAAATAATGTTTGAATTGAAATGGCTATACACAAGGATAAAAAATTAACCGACTTTAAATAGACTAATTATTTAATACTAAAATTTAAAACCACAAACGTCCGACACTCGCAATTTATACTAAAACTAGTTTCTTGGCTTTTCATCTCGGCGATGCATTGAATAAAATGAGTCTCTAAAGACTATAAGTGAATTTTATTACTTCATATTACATGGTATGAATATTTAGAAAACCTGTTATTATGATCCGTAAGTTAAAGATTGGACTCCTTTTCCTTTTTAGGTATTTTCTTGAAAGTTTTTAGTACATATTGAACAAATAGAAGGCAGAATGCCTTGCATGTAATGAGTAGAATAACTTACAGATCGAGCCATTGCATTCGATCACCAAATCGATGATTTATCTATGGTTTTACTACATCAACCCTTTACTGATCACATTTTTTTCGAAAAGAGAAACGAAACTACAACACGTCTATTGGCTGATCAAACCGTCGGCAGCGTCTAAACGATCAGAACAGTAACACTTTTTGAGAGTTCTATAACTATTGAGTGGATACACTTCTTAGATTTTGTTTCAGCACACTTTTTTAAGCAGGATATCAGCGTCAATTTGGTCATTAAAGGGTTAAATAATCCTCTCTTTGTTTGGAAATTGTTGGTGGATACAAATTTTGACGTTGGTCGGAAACAGTTTGGGCAGAGAGAACAAAAGTCTAAAAGTTTAAATTATACATTATACTACCAACATTTTACATCGTTTCAAAAAAGTAGAAGAAACAAAGACAGAAAATGAATTTTACGAAAAAATGCGTATTTTCATTTTAATTTACTCAAGCTTTAAATACGATCTTTGGATCTTTCTATCAGGGCTTGCAAGACGGCTGTGCGTTCTTTGAATGTTAATGTGTGCTTCTTACGCATGTGAAAACTTTTTAGCGGTTTATGGTATTTGTTATTTTACAGTATCTGAACAAACACTGTATGCACTAGTTTTAGCACACTCAAGGCCAATTTTTGTCACAGAAAATGAAATATCTTAAAAGCACTAAGAACCAGAATGTTTTCCCGACTACACACAGACTGTTTTCGACCAGAGGGAGTAGTTGAGTAAGTGCTGCTCATTAGCGCTCATCCTACTATAATTATATGGTAGGTGAAGTCCATTAGAAATTATTCCCTTTAGTTAAACATTCTATATGTTTGGTTCAAAATTACGGTAAAATTACATAAAAATGAGGTAAATTACGCAATATTTTGATCAGTCTGAAAAGTTTTTGATGAGTTAACTCACCGACCGAGATGAAGAACTCCCGTGCCGTAGACTGGCCCCCAGGATGGATCTGGTGGGCTTATTGTCCTCCGTCAGCAGCAAGCTGCTCGGTTGCGCAAATGCCGATGTCTCGGAATTTTTTTCAAATTTTGATTTGTTTTCTGTTGAATTTTCCAATGAAAGCGGAACCAATGTTGTTTCTCCTGAATCAGAACAGCTTCCTACCGACAAAAAGTAATCATATGTTAGTACATTTGTGATACATTATTATTTTAAATATTATATGTCATACGTATATACATTATGTGTTGCGTTATTGATTTGCTTTTTGCTTTTAAAATATGGACGAGGTAAAAACTGGAAACGAGGGTACAGACATAGCTGGAAATTTCATGTACGTTCTGAATTTTCTTTGTCTAAACATAGCTAGGTTTCGAGTTTTTAGTGAATTTAATTTTCCATGTCAGTATTCGATTGAAAGAAAACATTTGTCCTTCACTATCTCATTGTAATTGAGTAAACCAAATCTCTTAAAAATACGATCCATGAAAACACAGCCCGGCATTTGAAAAGCAACGTCTAAATGTAAATACAGCTGTTCAACAGACCACAATAACAGTTAGTCGATCTGTTTAGAACCTGCTAAACAGACCACGATGCTAAACAGATCCCGATGCTAAACAGACCACGATGCTAAACAGACCACGATGCTAAACAGATCACGATGCTAAATAGACCACGATGCTAAATAGACTACGATGCTAAACAGACCACGATGCTAAACAGACCACGATGCTAAACAGACCACGATGCTAAACAGACCACGATAGCGGTCAGTTGATCTGTTTGAAACCTTCTAAACAGACTACGATCACGGAAGAAAAATAATTGAATCGTTACATTATAATACAGTTAGCTGACCAGTAAGAAAACTGTCTCCTGAACTGAGTCCTGGCGCAGACATAGAGTTGTCCGAGCCAGCGTCTTCTGGTTGCTGAGTCATCTCGAAATATTTCATGTGTTGCTGCACCTCGCTGTCGCTAGTGTTGAATTTGTATATAAGTTTTGTGCCGTCAATGTGGTACAAAATACCTCGCTTGTAGTACGTTCTGAAATGAAGAGATTAGAGTTAGAAGTCGTAAAATAGTAGTGCTGTAAAAATACAAATATCTGTTTGAAAATGTGAAAAGGTCTTTTATATCGTCACTGATTACTTGAACTTAGGTTCAGGATGTGAATCAAAACTAGTTGTAAAATACAAAACATTTAACTCAGTCAGTCAATGAGAAACTAAACGGAAAGTGAGTTGAAGCTAAAGCAAGATACGGAACCAGAGACGTATGTGCGGTAGCCCTTTGTACAACCATTGAAGGCGTGAACATTTGACTCAGTGTTACAACTTCTCAGTACTTTTCAGCATATATATATTATTCGATAACACGTGCTTCATTTAACCCAAACAGCTTTCTACTGTTGTAGCATCTCTACCATGCTGCATTTAAGCCAAAATTAGCGTGCTACATAGAGCTGGTAGCACAGTTACTACACCTCAGCTGTGTCCAAAGTTAACGTTCTAGGGTTTTTAACCTCGCTACCATACTTCACGAAGCCTAAAGTTAGCATTGTACATAGAACTGGTAGCACAGTTACCAGACCTGAGCTGCCTCAAAGTTAACGTTCTGGCTTTTTAAGCCTCAGGACCATACTTCATGAAGCCCAAAGTTAGCGTTGTACATACGAGTAGAACTGGTAGCACAGTTACCACACCTCAGCTGCCCCAAAGTTAACGTTCTAGGGTTTTAAGCTTCGCTACCATACCTCATGAAGCCCAAAGGTTACATAGAACTGGTAGCACAGCTAAGAAACCCAAACTGCCCCAAAGTTAACGTCGTAAGGTTTTTAGCCTCACTACCATACTTCCCCAAAGTTAGCGTTGTACATAGAACTGGCAACACAGTCACCACACCTCATTCCTCGCGACATTTTTTCATAATTCATGTTGGAGTTCTTGCGAGCAAGGCCCCACAGCTTCGCCACCATGTCTGACTCCATGATTCTGCAACATCGTTAAGATATGTTTAATTTAGATAATAGAATTATTTTTTACAATTATAGGAACACTTGGGCAGAAAAGTGTTGACAGATAACTGAAACATTAGATATGTGATTCATAAGACCATTACTCAAACTTGATGCGACCTGGTATAGATCAACTTGTTGCTAAGTGCAAATTTCTTGTGCATTTCAAACGAATCTTTTGCATTAGGTAGTCAAATATGTATTATTATTATTATTATATTCCTGATTTAACCAATCAAGCACGTAATAAAACTCTTATATGATGATAATGTTATTTCTTGGCTTTAACAAATAGTCAAGAAAAAAGATTACGTTTTGTGGGCGATTCAAATATATTATTTATCATCTCAAGCTTTAATTGAAAAAGAACAAATTTAAACCAATACATTTGGGATTCTTTCGATTATCATATTCCTTTGGAAGTGATGAAATTGTGGTTAGATATGAAAGGTCAAGTTTCTTACCTGCAGATTACCGAATTGTTTTTTAATTATCTTTTTTATAACACGCACGTGATATTCACGTACTGCTGTGATATTACGAATTAAACTTCGTTCAGTTAGAAAAACTAACTGAATTTTCATCCATATATTCAAGAGCAACAGTTTGTATGAACAGGAGAGGTAACGTGTATATCGAAACACAACTGCAACACAGAGAAACTTTGTAAATTTGAAATATTATTTCTAAATATGCGTGCACCCTCTCACACCACAGTGCAACGAATATCGTGGACAAAAAACTGCAGATGAAGCTGAAATAATTGTTTTTATATTTCAGTACTGAAGTTTCTACATTGCAAGCTACGGTATTCTTCACAGTAATAAAGTGACTACACTATAAGTTGAGGCACATCTCACAGTACTAAAGTAATTACACTACAAGCTAAGGTGTGCATCACAATACTCAAGAAACTACAATAAAAATTAAGGCACTTATCACAGTTCTAAAGAAACAACACTTAAAATTAAGGTAGTCATCACACTACTAAAGTAACTAAGTTACACTACAAGTTATGGTACGTATCAGAGTACTAAAGTAACTAAGATACACTACGAGTTAAGGCACGTCTCACAGTAGTAAGATAACTAATATACACTACGAGTTAAGGCGCGCCTCACAGTAGTAAGGTAACTAATATACACTACGAGTTAAGGCACGCCTCACAGTACTAAGGTAACTAAGATACACTACAAGTTAAGGCGCGCCTCACAGTAGTAAGGTAACTAAGATACACTACGAGTTAAGGCACGCCTTACAGTACTTATTAACTAAGATACACTACAAGTTATTGTACCTAAAGACGCCGTTGCTGCGATCCAGCCAGCGGATATAGACGGGGCAAAAGCGATTATCATGCAGTAGATGCAGTAAGAACTTCCACAACAGCACGCGAGAACTGGTGCCTCCCATACCTGCCATCACAAAAAATTATTTACACCCTGAAAAATTAGCTGTTACAAGGAAAGAATTTCACGGGATAAAACTTCATTGGTTGCTTCGGGTTGCGTAATACGTGTTACAAATGTCCAAGTAACAACCCTCAATGTAAAGTTATTTCAGTATAGAATAGAATGAGGCTATAGGAACGAACCTTCAGGCCCATTCTTGGGTCGGATAATTACTTCGATAATTATTCGTTTGTTTACCCAAGTCCCATGCCGTTATTCTAGCCGCTTCAACCATGTCGGCAGCGGGATTCGAACCCGGGTCTTCCCGCTTGAAAGCAGATTCGCTCACCAGTCGACCAAGCTGGTGAATTCCAGTAGCAGAATCATACGCATACTTTTCTGTCATACTGCTGATAAACGATCGATTCTACGCACCGTGGCCTCTACAAGCTCTAAGTATAGCTAAGACATCTCTTTATCTAAATCGATCTCAATAGATATGAATTTATGTAACTACAAATCCTTAGACCATCCACAAGAATATAAAAAAGTTAATCGTTCGTCACAGAGGGTGAGCTTCTTAACACGTTGACTCCAATTGCCTGATTGGTGTAAAACTTCACTTTGTACGCATAGTCACTAGAAGGATCTGAAAAAATTACAGAACCTAACCTACGTGGTATACATACGTACCACTTCGGGGTCAACGTGTTAAGAGGTTTTTTATTTTCCCCCATTTTTTCTGTCTGTCGTAGCTGCCTACAGGTGACAGTTACAAAAATAAGAATTTTAGGTTGAGAATCTTGTGCCTTTAGTTCTTGGCAGTGCATCTGATGGCTAAGCATTTTTGAGACTGTGTCTGATAGTCTGAAACCTCCTTTTAACGCTTATATGACTGAGGTTTGTTCATTGACACCTAGCTGATATCTGTCTCCTGCAGCCTTTGCATCAGCGAGAGAAAAACAAATTGCTAATGTTACTAGCAGATGAAATCAGATAAAGAAATTAAAGCAATATTACATGGAAACATGTGATCACGTAGAAATTTTCTAAATGCAAAACTATTCCATCGCACAACTTGAAACACGACAGTGCTGTAGCCAATTTCTTCCTCTCCATCTCGATATCCAACGCGTATGCGTGAGTACTTTAGCACTCACCCACAATATCTGGCACAAGTTTGTTGTCCCGTGCAGAGCTGGGACCTCCATGGGACACTCCGGAGAACGGAGACGCTGGTAGGGAACTCGGAGACGCACTTTGTGACAGACTCTTAACTCCAGCTGACTGCAGGCGAATAATACAGTGTTTATACAAAAAAGAACAATGTGGAGGCTGCGGCACCACAAGTTCCTTTTTTTAAAGCAAAACGCACGTAAAAAAAGGAGGTTATGTTGCCGCACTCTGTAGCTACCATGTACATCGAACATGGGATCCCATTAGATGAATTTATTCATGTACTGCTTTTCGGGTCATTTTTTCTGCTGACTGGTGTGTATGCGTGACGAAACTCGCTAATTGTGCTGAGTTAATCTACGTGTGCACTACTAATCATTCTAAAAACACTAACTCATACTAAATTATAAAGTAAATGCACATGCCAACAATCGGAGCAGTTAAGTCAATATTTTAAGCTAAATGCACTGAAAGTTAGTTTCCTGCCGAGAACGCGGGGTTATTTGCAGTATGCTTTCGAAACAAAAGTATTACTTAAAAATAACTAAAATTCAGGGGATCTCAGTACATGCACAATAAAACAATTTCATTGGTTAATGTAGAGTTCACTATAGAAAGAGAAATTTTGCAACTATAAATTTGTTGACTCTTCCGATGTCGTCGGATTGAGCTTTTTTAGCCGTTTGTGGTCACATTAATATACAGAGTGGGGCAGAAGTAGAGTTACAGTTACTTCATTGTCTGTTTAAATGTTAACTGTAATCCTACTTTTGGCCTACCCTGTACACACAGTGTACCTCCTGTGGTTACAAAAAATCAGAAAAAATGTTTTTCTACTCAGACAACCAAAAAACACCTAAGAAATAGGGAGCCTAAGAAATTTTGACTAGTTTGTGATGCACTAGATGTGTCATTCTTCCTCTCATCAGAATGACGAGGATATAACCAAGCTGAAGGAGTAGAAAAATTTCACGTCAATTGACATGGAAAACCACGAACAGGTTAAGCTCACCAAAAAGGGTTTCTAAAACACAGTTCTGGTTTAGCTATGCACAAATAAATACGTA
>VCRD01003703.1:64079-90267 GCA_006783055.1 Trinorchestia longiramus
GGTGTGGAATTTCTGTGAAGTGATGATACCTAGTAAATTAGACAACTATCATACGGTTGGTGGAACGTCTAACGAGTTAGTTTGTTAAGTTTGTACAAACAAATAAATTAGACAAAAGAGCATTAAAATTTTCGGAGCGAGTCTGTGAAGTCACGATTTGTAAAATGAGTAATACCTTGGCCAGAATTTTCTTTTATCAAGCGTGGTGTAGGAACAGTTTGTTTAACACTTACAAATGTTGTTAACGAATGTAAAATGAAATCAATTAATAAATTAATAATGAGAATTATAAAATAATAATGTCCAAGTTATTGAAGTTAAGTTCAATAGAATAAGTGTTATTAAATCTTTAAATGTGAAAAACAGTTCGCTTTAGGCTCATAATTTTCTGCCACAGCGTATGTTCGCATTATTAGTATTAACACTTTCGAAAATTTTCTAACAGTTTGTTAAATTTGTTTGAAAATGTGCAAAAGATACCAAGTACAAATATGATCAATTTCTATGGTCATTCATAGGAATCTAATCACGTTAACAAAAGACATAGTATTCTTGTGATTTACTGATTGGAAGGGAACTTTAGTGTTTTAAAATAATGACTGGTAACTTCAGCACTGTAGCTTAGTGGTTAGCAATCTGTGCTTGTGTTTCAATGGTTCTCTTCCGCACGTAGCTCTCGAATTTTCTCTGCCTGTTACGCACGGTTCAGGAAGGCTGATTGACTGAGCGACTTGACTAAAACTGACCTTCTAGATCTTCTCCATGTGCTCCTACTAGCCTCTACTTCAAGTCACAGGATGGACTGACTCTACCGCTGGAAGCATGGTTACTAGTCTTAAGGTGTTAGCATTAAGAATTTAAAACCCACGGTATATTTCATGTATACCAGAATGGAATAAAGTTTCTTTCTTTTCTCCTTTTTTTCTTAGACGTACCTCAGTGTGGGAGAGATCTGGAGTCAAAGGTCGCCTTTTTCCAGGAGTTCTTGCTAAGATGGAAGAAGCCAGAGCAGTGGAGTACGGTGGTGGAGAGTGCTGAGGTATGGGTGGAGTGAAAGTGAACACTGCAGGTGGAGAAGGTGAAGTGTAAGAAGGCTTTGGAAGGATAGGAAGGGGCATTTTCATTTTCGCAGGAGGTGGTGAGTTACCAGATGATTTGCTGTAGAGATGCGTCGGTCCAGACGAAGATGCCATCGTATCGTCAAAACAAAGTTGCGTGATTTCCAGAGCTTGGGCAATCTGATCGAAAGACATGAACAGATTAAAATACGGCGCGTTCTCTAAATTAACACGTTGACTCCGATTTCCTGATTGGTGTAAAACTTCACTTTGTACGCATAATCACTAGAAGGACTTGAAAAAATTACAGAACCTAACCTAAGTGGTACACATACGTACCACTTCGGAGTCAACGTGTTAAAGACGTGAAATATGTTTGTACCTTTTGCGACTCCTCAACTTAAACGAATGAAAACGCTTGCCTGACTGAAAATATACGTAGGTAATAAGAAATTCTTCAACCTGAAAGAATTATACATCTATGTGGCAACGTACATTCTGTCAACGCAGTTCATCTCAAGCCAATGGAGTTCCCAAAGATAGAACTTCATGTATACCTAGAACTAGTGAAAGAGATCACGAATTTTTTCCAAGGAAGCAAAGTTCATTTACGATTTTCATTCTCCTGATATTAGACTTTGCTAAAGATCGGGGACTCTAACTTTATTGCTTCCATACTATATGTATATACATGTTGTGAATCTTTGAATACATTCAAGATAAGAGATGTGATGCCTGCTTCATGATAGAACTTGAAGATACCCCACAACTACCGAAATTAAAGGGTGCGATAGTATAACTTCCTGTTTTTAAAGCGCTTTGCTTTAGAAAAAGGAAGTTAAATGCCATACCCAGAATATGCTCAAAGCGCATTTTCCTACTCCCCTCTACTATCGCTCTCCATTCCATCTCTTCTATCACTCTCCATTTCATCTCTTCTATCGCTCTCCATTCCATCTCTTCTATCGCTCTCCATTTCATCTCTTCTATCGCTCTCCATTTCATCTCTTCTATCGCTTTCCATTTCATCTCTTCTATCGCTTTCAATTCCATCTCTTCTATCGCTCTCCATTTCATCCCTTCTATCGCTCCTCATTTCATCCCTTCTATCGCTCCTCATTTCATCCCTTCTATCGCTCCTCATTTCATCTCTTCTATCGCTTTCGATTTCATCTTTTATTCTGGCACATCCTGAGCTAAACTCTCAGTCATGTCTTTCCTACCGGCACCGACCTCCACCACGACCTCCACCACGACCTCCACCACAACCTCCACCACAACCTCCACCACGACCTCCACCACGACCTCCACCACGACCTCCACCACGACCTCCACCACGACCTCCACCACGACCACCACCGTACCTTGAGGACCTGTGGGGCAAGAGCCTTGTCAAGGCAGGCGGTACCCCTGTAGCAGACAGACACGATGGCCTCCAGGGCGGCGGCAGAGGCTCCTGGGACGACTACCACCGCCGGCTGGTCGGCCTTCACGTCCTGAACAGAAAGAAAGAAGAACGAAAAAAGGTTTATTCCAATCTCGTTGATGCACAAAATATTGTGTAACATACATTTGGACTTTTCAGAAGTTTGTTTACACTTAGAACAGAAAGTTGACTGCTTTCATGCAATTCGTTGAAATTCAACATATTTGTACGTACATAGGTATGTATAATATATAACTATGACTGATTTTGAAAACAAAAAAAGTCAAGCTTCTCTGTAAGATGAAGTCGTCATTTTTAAAATAATTGCTCCACCAGGTGTTCAGTAAAGTGTACACTGCATCTTAAAAGTTTTAGTGCATTGGTAACTCACCCTCAATACTTTGCATTAATTCGAACTAATTTATGTTAAAATTTTATGAATTGTAACTTCTCCAGGAAAAATTTGGTATTGTGAGCTTTTTAACTCGTGGCTGTGAACGTTATTTGTCAGAACACGAGCCCTGGTCTAGCTGGACATACTCGTCCCAGCGGTTCATGAGATCAAAAAATTTTTGTCATTATGAACCCAGTACGTAAATTTGCATATTAAATATGTCCGAGTTCATACCACGAACTGCGCGGAATATAAAAAATAACGCTGCTGATAACAAAAAATTTGTGTTATAAGAACTAAAGGAATAATAAAATTTCATTTACTCTTTCTGTACATAGTAAATTTTTTTTTGGTCACAGGCGTAGGAGAATTCAGCTCTGCTTGACTAAACTGAGGTGGCTTCATAAATGTAAAGGTGCAAGACACAATGAAGAAAAATGTACTTAAACCTAGGAGCGACGGAACTGAGAAACTTCTATTTTTGTAAGTCACATACTCATCTCGTGTGTCTATATATTCTAGATACATACAGAACGATATGTCAGAGTACATTGCAAAAATAAAAATTAGATGCATGCAAATTTCATTTTTCTTCGATCACAAGTGCAACCTTGATGCATTCAACCTAAAAAGCTATGCATCGTTGTTCCTATCAACAACTCAGCAATTGTGAACAAACAATCTTCGTAACGCTGACTTCGTTGATAAATTTTATCTAACACACTTTCACTGCAGCTCCAGTTTACAGTTCAAATAGTCTCCAGCATCTTACACATAATTCTTATTGATGCATCTTCACAATTCAGCACCGAAACCTAAGAACTGAGTCAGAGGCACCATCAGGTATTGGGCAACATTTCCTCTAGACACTTTCCTAGGAAACCGTGAGACACTTTGCCTGCTTCAGTCATGTAGATGTCTCTCTTTGCTTCCGGTGTTGTCTGTGTCTCTGATGTAGAGATTCTTGACCGCCATTTATCTCCACCAATTGCGAGTCATTTTCTATATCACTGGAATTTGTATACAATGCTTTTTTTCATTCATTGTCAAAATCTTCTTGAAAGCCTTTGTCGTTCAAACTTGGTCTGGGATTGAAGTCTCCAAATGAATAAATTGATCCAAGCGAGCCTTCACCTTCATGCGTGTCCTATCTTCAGGTCGCCGGTGACCCAAAATATTAACCCAAAAATTTCATAAGAACCTAATTATATAGCACTACTTGCCATTCAAACCTAAAAATTTTGCGTCTAGCATCCCGTTCTAAGGAAATTTCATGGTCAATTTCTCCTGTCTTCTAAAAATTCGCTCTATGTACCAATCCATTTCCGTTTCGTCATCCACTTACTTTTGCCAATGAATTCTAAGACTAGTTGGCAACTCTCCTAGTCCAGAAAATCAACTTCGTACGGCTGCTGGAGTTTGGTGTATGGTAGAAGATCAATTTCTTTTAATATCGTGACGAAGGGCCCGGCAGTGCAATGGTTATCGCATGTGAACATGTGTCATGATATATTGGATAAATACGTGGGTTGTTTTGTGCTAAGGCATAATGTACTTTCACTTTTTAATAAATATTTCCATTCGATTGCATTGTAAAAAGAAAAAATTTGGAGAAAAATAAAAAATTACCATGTTGAACCTAGATTTAATTAACATTATGCTTATGCAAGTACAAAAATCAGCTTAACCAAACTTCTAGAAAACTTCAGACATGCAAAAACTCGCCCTAGTCTGAACAATAGAAAGTCAATCAACGCGCCAAGCACGAATAGGAGAAAAACCTAAAACATAATAAACGAAATACATGAGCCAATAGACACGCAAGGAAAATCCAAAAAACAAAAAAGTTCGACGTATTAAAAAAAGGTATATTGGACGTACTAACCTGCAGCACCCGTCGCAACAGGGGACTGGCGCACGCCATGACGAAGGAGTGGACGGTAACAGACGCTCCGTCACGTCCCACCAGAGCTACGTCGCTCGTACGGGTGTCCCCGTAGCTCTCTGCGATGTGTTCGCATATCCTCTGAGCGTGCTCACCCCATCGCACTTTGTACTCGCTGCCTTCATCGCAGAAATAAAGTTATTGTACGATTTTTGTAAAAAAAATTAATTGCGTGAATTTTTAAGTGGAGTCATAGCGTTTTTAAGGTTTTATCGAGTTTGTGCTACTAATTCTGTCAATATCGAATCAAAATAACTTAAATAAGCTAAAGATTCTTCCAGAATACTGAAGTTTTATAGGTATGTGCGATGGAACTCTAGAAATTTTCTGAAGCGAGATTACTGAGGAGCTTTTTTTCCTGGAGATTACTCATAGTTCTCTTAGGACTGCTACTCCTCAAGTTGACAAACATACAATGATTTATTATTTTTATTATGTTCCTCAATAGCTTTTCAATCTGTTTGAGCTTTCTCAAAATTATCTCCCTCTTGTTCTGCAAAAAATGTCAGAAGGTTCAAAACTTCTTATCGTATATGTATAAAAAATTAATCACTACCATCAATTAGATAGGAAAATACGTGAATGTATTTTTTATTTTTAGTGCAAAAGTAGCTTCTTGTTCAGTTTGTTTAGTTTTTAATATTTATGCGTAGCAACTATTAACAATCAGCTATAACAAATTACTTTTTGAACTCCACACCTGTTATCGTACTGTCAAGAATATTGAATTTCTTACAATTTTAACGGGCCTGCGCTTCACCAAATCTTGTATTACTTTATCAGTCGTGATAAAAAAATTATTCTCCTGTTCCTATCAAGGACAATATTTTCTGAAAATGCATTTCAATTTCACCTTCTGAAAATAAAATTATACGTTTAGGAGAACAGACACCCGTGTCATTAGGTATTTTGAAAATGGAACTTCCAGCTCATCACACAAGAAACCAGTTTAACCCAAAGCACTGAACTTTGGTCTAGTTTGCCCGAGGCTAGTGACGGCTATACCCATGCTCATGTTTACGCATATTTATGTTCTATACCTATGTTCACATATACATGTACATGGCATAAGACTTGGATAGCAATCCAAAAATGAGTCGAGAGGCTCGTTTCTATTGCCCTATTCTATTCTGTTCAGTGTCCCAGGGTTAACTAGACCGGCTGTCAATAAAATTGCACATTTAGAAAGCCACACACCAGAATTACCTGCAGGAACAGCTTCGCGCAGATCAGTATTGTAATCCTCTCTTTTCTCCTGACGGGGCGCTGGAGCTCGGCTGAAATGCTCAAGGGCGCCGAGCTTGGACGAGGGCGAAGATTCTGTTTCTCGTTTGACAGAGTGCTCCTCTAAGTCATCCTTCGGAGACACAGCAGGAGTTGCCGACGATGGCCTGTTGAGATGGACATTAAAAAGTTCGCTTAACTCTTTAAGGCACAAGATTTGAGGCTCACCATGCAACAAATGTATCTAAATTGGTAGGTTACTTAGTATCCCACCCTGCTTTAAAGGGTTATCGCAAAAGTGAAGCAAAGATGTCGTAATGTTCCATGGAAAGTTAGATATCTATATCATGTATCTACTTTGTGTATTCTTAACAGGGTAATGCATTATTAGTTAAGTATATTATCCGCATAAGATATGGGTGAAGACCAAAAAATTGAGGATCCTGAGCTAAGTTAACCCATTAAGGACGGAAATTAAACTATAATACAGTAGAATTTCTTTAAACTCGTACTCGCTGGCCAAGCTTTATATATTTACTCATTGTTTTTTTCTTTTTTAACTCCTTTAAGCAATTGATATTGTTTTCCTTTTATATCTAACATGTCTACGAATTGTTTGTGGTTTCTTGGGTGATATTAACCGGCAACTGCAAAGTCCCATGGGTGCTGGTTAAAAAGACTTCTACAGTATATATATTTTTTAAATTACTGATAGTTTCCATCTCGTACAACCCTCAGAACTGTACAGCAACACTTTAAGAATAATCGCACTAGAGTTCGTATTCAAATGAATGCCTTATATAACCTCAGTCGTATACGTTACATAAAATGCGTCCCCAAAAAAGAACGTTGGACGTAAGTGGGGAAAAGTTGTTCGTACTCAGGTGCAGTGTTGGGGCCAACAAGGCTGCTGAAGGGGGAATGGAGCAGGTCACTGAAGAGAGGCGTGGGGAGCGCTAGTCCCCGTGTCGGGGTGTCCCCACCGCTTAGCCTGTAAGAAAATAAACAAGCGGTAAGCTATTTGATTGATCATTTATGAATTTATATCAGTATGAAGGGGTCTAGTTCATTTACCAGCCATACGTATCACTGCCTGCATGTTATTGGTTGTTGATAACGTATAGGTACAGTATAGATGGAGTTTAGGTCTTATTTGATGATATATGGTCATATGGTCACATTGAACTCCTTGTTCAGTTCTTTAGTTGTACTGGTAGTGTTTTCATCAATGACAGCCTGCAATTTCTCAAAATTGAGTCCTTTGGAACGTCCTTTTCTTCGTTTGTCCTTTAGACTGAAGTCATCCTTTTGGAAACTTGAAGACCATCTTCAGGTCTTTTCATTCACCACATTTCCATAAGTATCTTTGAGGGATCTTACTGCTGAAATTGTTGCATTACCCTTCTGAAATTCATACAGTAAAATATGCCTGATGTGTTCTTTACTTGGAGTATACATTTGGGTAAACAATTGTTATTATAGAACAATTTTTACAAAATCTGAAAGAAGCAATGCTATTTTAGTAATTTAGATGGCTACACATGTGTTATTTATAAGTTAAATTGATATAATGATGTCCTAAAACTATCATTCAAAAATAGGCAGAACTTTCGTTGCAACCTGATGTCAGATATATATTCGAATTGGCAGCTCTGTTCGAATAATTGTTTGATCGCCTAATAATTCATACACAGTTTTTCCTTTTGCTTCAAAACGCACATTTTAATATCCTAGGACCCTTTAAATTGATAAAAAGGGCCATCCTAGTGTACGTGGCGTGTACATGAAATGTACGTGGAGTGTATGGGGAGTGTACATGGAGAGAACATGGAGAGAACATGGAGTGGAGAACGAGTATGCCACATGGAGTGGAGAACGAGTATGCCACATGGAGTGGAGAACGAGTATGCCACATGGAGTGGAGAACGAGTATGCCACATGGAGTGGAGAACGAGTATGCCACATGGAGTGGAGAACGAGTATGCCACATGGAGTGGAGAACGAGTATGACACATGGAGTGGAGAACGAGTATGCCACATGGAGTGGAGAACGAGTATGCCACATGGAGTGGAGAACGAGTATGACACATGGAGTGGAGAACGAGTATGCCACATGGAGTGGAGAACGAGTATGCCACATATAGAGTAAATGGGATACATATCGCTTGCAAGCGGGATACTGTAAATAAAATCAGTTTTACTATTATATTTAAATAGGAATTAGCAATAGCCAAATCTTAATGCAACTACCGATTAAAATGAATGAGGATGCCATTAAGTTTTTTTCCTCTTAAATTTCGACGTCTGATCTAACCTATAGGAATTGAAGTGTATTTTTTGTTTAATATCTGTTCATGTAGAGATCATAAAGAATACGTATCACAATTATTAAACGGACCATGCTGGCACTTCAAGAAAATACCGTTTTGGGTAACAAGGTGGCTATCAATATTTCGGGCTGTTAAATTTGACAGTTTGATGATTTGACAATAAAATAGGCGGATAGCAACTTATCTTAACATGTTGACTCCGAAGTGGTACGTATGTGGACCACTTAGGTTAGGTTCTGTAATTTTTCAGATCCTTCTAGTGACTATACGTACAAAGTGAAGATTTACACCGGCCAGGCAATCGGAGGCAACGTGTTAAACATGGCTGAGATTAAGATTTGGTTATCTACATGAAATGCATTTTAATTAATTACAGATCTGTTATGCTAACCCCGGCTTTATTGTTTGCGCAGCTTTCTAATCACTCTTGAAAAATAACCTAATTTCTCAATTGACATCGATATTTTCCTTTACCTGGAGTACGCATCGAGGATCTTCCACGAATTGCTCAGATGCAAGGCGTTGTCAAACACCGGCGACGCGAGTGGATGAGGCAGAAAGAAGTTGTGGTGGAGGAAGGGGGATGCGAGGCTGTTCACGAAAGGATTAGGAGGCACTGGAAAGCTAGAAGAAAAAGTTGTTACACCTCCGACCATGGACTCTGATATCTCGGACTTCAGGGTCATAGGTAACATTTTATCTAAAGAACGCAGGCCCGTTGTGAAGGATTCCGATGACGATGGAGTGTACGGTACTTCGTAGGAAGCAATCGGTGTGTTCAGAGCTGGAGTTGTGGATAAAACAGAGCAAATGTCGCTGGTGACAGAGTTACTTCTTCCGCCCACGAGGGGGTTGGGGAAAGTAAAAATTTGGTCTTCCGTTAGAAATCGAGATTCCACTTGAAGAGACTCGTCCGTCTTCGGCAGAAGGTGGTCCGAAACCGTAACTGTTTCGGCTACAGACATTCTGGGCTCCTTGACTGATATTTACTATTGAACTTTTGAGTCGCTTGACAGAGGCTGGTAGGTGACACAGCTCATTTCTTCCAACTTTATTGGTCTTCCGTAGAATTGCAGCACAAAATTGTTGAGAAACTGTTATAGATTATACTTTCATATCAGAAGCTTTAACACGTTGAGTGCGATACGACCCACCGGTGGGTCACTTAGGTTAGGTTCTGTAATTTTTTACAAGTCTTTTAGTGCCTATGTGTACAAAGTAAAGATTTGCACCGGCTGGACAATCGCAACAAACGTGTTAATTTCAGGTCGTCCCATTGTACCAAACGGCTTCGAAAGATTCGTATTTGAACTCCACACCTCACTGATATGAAATTATATTCGTGGAGTGGTATTGCTACTAAGTGAACTTGCAAACGTGATATAAGTTACCGTTAATTTGACAATCTCTTTTAATTCCACTTGCATTTAACTTTTTCAGACACTTCGAAATTTGATGCCACCATCACGAATAAATGAAATCTCTCACTGAATAAAGTTTACGTATCCAAATTAATTTCATTTCTTGATCCAGGATATTAATATGGACTCTTTGAGTTCCCGCTAATGGTGTGCAGCGAAAAGAAAGATGCCAGTCTCTACTGCCGCTGATCGTGCAGTGCCTGTTGTGACACACCAGGAGCCTAGGCCGGATGAAGCTTTGTTATCAACAAAGACTATGTCGCCTTCGTACCGCCTCCTCCTCAGGACACTTATTCGTATTTGTTCAAGTTAGGACCTTGCCTCACCCTGCGTTGTATCAGAATTTCAGTTTTGAAAATCCTAATTTCATAAAATTGTGTTTGCGTCTGCAGTGTTTTATGTATTTCGCGATTTTCATCTACATTTCTGAAGTTTTGTAGGACTGCATCAAGGTGCATGGAGCCATGCTTATAATTGAGGATGAGGCATTGCAAATAAGCATTGCTTCGTTTAATGAGATCTTATCAACGACTATCGAACCAGTAAAAGTATATCGTTCACAATACTCAGTTTCTTGCAAGTAAAAAACAAGAGAGTTCTTGCAGAGTATTTATTGGATTCATATAATCAAGCATAATCTACGAACTGAATAGAAATATTTGAACTATTTAAAATTAACTTCTTGTTTATACGAATCGTCAAGTTGAAATCCAAAACAAACCCATCAGCTTCCTCAAAATTCAAATTATTAAAATTATTCCTCAAATTATTTAGATTCAATGGACATTAATAAAGCGAGCATGTAACGCTTGTAGTAAGCAATGCTGCGTGGTTAGACCTAAAGTACATTAAACAATTTATTAAGGTTTTTGCTTTACCCAATCAGCTCCTGTCGTCTGTGGTCACATCTAAGCTTCTTTCCAAAGTCCGTATAATGTATTCTAAAAACCTTGAATTCTTTCACAATCACAAAACTCATGATGTTAGGTTGTGATTAACC
Organism: Trinorchestia longiramus; assembly: GCA_006783055.1. NCBI lineage: Eukaryota > Metazoa > Arthropoda > Malacostraca > Amphipoda > Talitridae > Trinorchestia > Trinorchestia longiramus. The sequence continues at coordinate 74,878 of VCRD01003703.1, forward strand.
ATCGTACGCAGTCAAACTATTCGGTGAAATTGGGGATTAACGTTAGATAATTTTAATGTGTCTTCATTGCTTTTAGTTTAAAAATATGTTTCATCTAACTACAGTCTCTGATCAGATGTTCCAGTACGTTTTTTGAAAGCAAATGATCATAATATAATTTTTTTAATGAATATGAATTATCTATGGAAAATTATGAGACCATACTCTGTGAAGATATAAATAGAAGATCGCCATTATCTCCACTACTTTTCCTTAGTTGATGCAGGATGACATTTAAATGAGCGAAAGCCAGCAATGCCTTGGATTAATGGAATATTACTGCATCCTTCTCTATCTTTTTTATGGGAATGTATCCAAAGAAATTTTGTAGACGAGCTTAAAATAAATCAAAAATCCAAGATTTTTGAGGTCAATTTGGCTGACGGCGTTTAAAGGAAAGTACTTAACAATGTTTGAACACATCTTATGTTCAAAGCCCATTCACTACTAATTAAGGTGTAATGTGTAAGAGACAACGACTCTCAAATCTTTGGAGACACATCCATGTATACATATATTCATACATACATACATCTTGTATATGTGTTTGTGTATTGGATCGAAATATGTCAATCGAATTTTCATTTGTTCTTCAGGATTTTTAACTACCCCATAACAAAAATTTTATGTTTTTCAAAAATAATAACAACAATGATAATAATAATCGTTATAATTATTTCTTAAGCTTCACTTGAAATAGAAACGTAGTTTAGTCAGTCTGAGATCGCGTCAATAAGATCCGTGTTGTCGTTCACATATAACTTTATTTTGAACAGCAAGTAGGAGTGTAAATTGACCTTGACACATTCATTGCGGTATGACCCACCGGTGGGTCACTCAGGTTAGGTTCTGTAATTTTTTCAAAGCTTTCTAGTGACTGTATGTACAGAGTAAAGATTTGCACTGGCTAGGCAACCGCAATAAATGTGTTGTGTGGGATATTCTGAGCCTCGTGGTAGCTTTAGAAGTGGTCGTTCAGTGGGAAATTCTCCCAGTTCTCCCGCCCCCGCCTCATCTCCACCCCAAGCATCATTACTAAACTAGATGTGTCGTGCTAACAAGAGCAAAAAATCTACCTAGATTTTCATAGCGTTTAACACGTTGCCTCCGATTGCCTGATTGGTGTAAAACTTCACTTTGTACGCATAGTCACAAAAAGGATCTGAAAAAATTACAGAACCTAACCTAAGTGGTACACATATGTACCACTTCGGAGTCAACGTGTTTACACGTTTGTTGCGATGCGACCCACCGGTGGGTCACTTAGGTTAGGTTCTGTAATTTTTTCAGATCCTTCTAGTGACCATGCGTACAAAGTGAAGTTTTACACCAATCAGGCAATCGCAACAAACGTGTTAAACATACGTGCTACAGCTACGAGGTCGTTACCTAAGGCATACAGCCTTTGAAGAAGAGCTTGAACAGTTAGAATGATACCTAGATAAAAAGAATTTATCAATAAAGGCCAAAGTAGAGCCATGGGAAACTTCTCTACAGTGTATAAAACAGAGTCTTAGAGGTGCAGAATAACTGTGTTTAATTACTTCATCACTATTAGAGGAACAAACTAAAAAAAAACATTATAACATTCACAGTTCTACTGATCTCATGTACGTCTGCAACTGTACAAAAAATCCAATATAAATGAATCGATTTTAGTTCTATCTTCTTATTTCGGCTCAATAGTCTGACCAGTAATTTTCTTTCACCCTAACTTCCTTAGCGTAAAAATGCGCCGAGTTATACATGTTTTTAAACCTAACTTGTTTCAGGAAAGTCAAAGATTCTACCTCCCTTGAACTGCCTACAATATAAAACTTACAGTATGACAAATAACTCTTATTGAATTTTTGCAGAAACTAACAAAATTAGACAACTGACTGGTGGTGACTTTGCGTCACTTCAAGTAAGAAAATACGAGTGCTAAAGCGTGTACTTTAAGTTATGTTTAAGACATAATTATTTTGGAGCGCAACGAACTAATGAAAAAAATTGAAAATTGTACCTACTGGCAATCTAACGAAACAACGGAATTCATAACGCTGCTTTCTCCAGAGCGAAAATTTGTCGTTGGAAAGTTAGATTGATTAACACACACTAGTTTCATCACAAGGACAATTATTTACTAAAGATAATAAAGTGAAAGTGGCAGCAACTGAAATCGAAGTATCGTGTTAATGGTTTTTGGGTCGTTTTCCGTCGAGGTTAGGTGACGGTGAACACTTAAGCAATGCCATACTGAAATTGTAGTACCTGTTTTATTCTCTTCTAAGAGGTGTCTGCAAAGGACGACCTAGAAATGTGAGGAGCCTGTACCTCGGCGCTGCTTTCTAACATTGGCTAAAAGTCTCAGCTTCTCTCTCTGTCATAAGATAATATACACAACAATATCTACATATACGGATTTAAAATCCGATGTTACGTATTTCATGTATCAAAGTCATTGGAAATATACGTGTTTTCATTGAGATAATGCCGACTAATTTTTAGAGACAAGTACCGTTTCCAGAGACAACATGCAACTTACCGTTCGACTGATTCCGTTGTTACGATCAAGTGTCATTTCTAGCGACAACGTACAACTTACCGTTCTACTAATTTTGTTGTTACCACCTTTGAAGTATGAAAAAAGTTACTTAAGATATAAGAACCAGCCGGATTTTGGAGAAACAAGTGTTCTAATATCAATATAACTTCAGTGGCGGGTTGTATATACTTGTATCTAACAAGTTCTTCGGTTTTAGCATGTACCGTCCCCGACAGAGAAGCATATCACAGGAAGCTCTGCGGTAGCGAGGCATTTCCTTCAACTGCGATAGCAGGACCAAAGTGCGTATGTAACTCAATGTATAAACTCAAGACTCAAGACGAGCGGAGTCTTGTATGATAGAGGCCCATTAATAATCCATTATGTTTAATTCAGTTTTTTGAATTCCAAAACTCGCTTCCTCAATTCAGAGTTCAGAAGAAAGAGGCGTTCTTTTATACTAACTAAGAACCAAACGAACAAACTTCAGCCAAACAATTCTTACTCGGATTCTCATTTAACGGAAGAGATAATATGATGCATAAAAATCTGTCACACCACATTTCACTTACCAACTCAATACATTATACGTCATAATTGTGGGTTAACAAGTTCTTACATCGAAGAATTCGCCTTGGCAACAAGAAACAATGGAGATAGCGTTCATGTGTGACGCGCTACATCTGAAAGTAGACGAGGATGTGGAGATTTCTTATACATTCACTCTTGTAATGGCTTAATTAAATTCTGTGGGAGGGTCTGAACCTCAGAACATGACATATGTACATATGTACGATTTTTAAGTATTAATGCATGTTCGCTGTGCATATCCACCGTACTCCAGTAATTCTGTGTGTGAGAGAAGATGCACGAAGAGACGCTATATCAGCTGGAGAGGAAGTTACTTATCATAAACTTCTCGTGTTCACGACGCTACACAGTGTCTTTGACAACCATGTGCAAACACATAGACCTGTAGTTGAAGGAAGTAAACACTTTCAAAATTGTTGGCATTAAAATATTATGATACTATTCTCAAAGAAAGCATACATCTCACGTTGTTCATACGTCACAATAACACGAAGCCACAAATAATAAACTTGATGCTACTTGATTCTCCTACAGTATGGAATCAACATATACGCCTTGTTCCTCGTAAAAAAGGAAGTGACTGCAATTTTTTCGGGTATCAATAAAGAATTAGCATGACTGCAAGTTGTTCAGAACTTATTTTCTGCGAAGGAGGTTGCCTTCTTTTCCCTGTTATCACGACAGTTATCCGTTTCCTTTTGTTGACGATAGTACAGACGGCGTGTGGCTCGGTGATACCAGCTTCCTTTAAGAACTACTTCTAGGTCTTACCCGACTTGTATGATTCCTGCCGTGTTATATACCCTAAAACCGACAACCAATCGAATACAACTTTTCAACAAGCAAATTTGGTAGTTAAGATACGAGCTTGGAAAATGTAAAAATGCGTTATTTTGAACGTTAGCAGTCCTGACGGGAAAAAATATAATGAAAAATTAATATTAATGAGCAAAAAGTATAAGTTAACGTTAAGATGAGCTAAGTTTGTACAGTTCGAATTAATATTGAGAGGAATCTCTTGTTGAAAACACACGGTCACTTTGATACGAAAGTGCAGTTGATGAAATGCGTATAAATGTACTACGAAGGAAACGACAGGATAATAAAAAGAGCACTACATATAGGATAAAGACAAAAACATGAGGTAACTGCAGTCGAAGCTTTTACTAATACTTAATATTGGAGCAGACAAACGCATACAGCACTTCCTACTAGCCAGATGAACATGTTTTCTAGATATTGATGCTGGTATGACATAGATGTAGTTATATTATTGATGTGTGTATGACACTGATGTAGTTATAATATAGACGAAGGTATGATGTTTCCCTAGCACCATTTTATTAATTCGTGCAACGTCGATCACATTGCTTTATGTTACCGTACTTTCATCAAAGAAGCTCGGAAGGAACAACAAAAGTACTTTATTCAATGGCATGTATTGTACAGTTAGACCCAGGAAATTGTTTTTATCTCTCTTTTCTCCGATCTGTATATATGAACAGAAAATCGTTTTCATGACTCATCGATTCACCTGTATTCTCCCTTAACTTTCACGTGTATTGTACTGAAGTTTCATGACATCTATTCACCTGTATTCTCCTTAACTCTCACGTGTATAGTATTAAAGTTTGAGTCATCTATTTGATCATCTACCTTCGTCTCCATGCCCTACCATGTCGTATGTTGCCTAAATCAACACCTTTTTCGTCCAATTACTCGTAGCATTTTCTTTAATGAAGCAAGCATAACTGCTTTTAATATTATTGGCTCTACGTTGACATCCAAGGTGTCACTGCTGCAAAACTTACCGCCAAGAGCTGAATATGAAACTACAAAGGGCATAAATACAGGAAAAAAGCTTTAAATTAAATAACTATACCTGGTAGCCTTAAAATGGTCAGCAACTACTAAGCAGAAGTTGCTCATGGTGACGTCTCATACACCAGGCAATAATGAAACTATGATCATAACTAAGCAAGAATGAAATTCATAATGAGCTTTCTCATACATTTCCTCGCTGAATGAATTCTGAATACAGCATAAAGGGAATTTCCGTGCATGTCCTTCAACAGCAACCGGAGTTCAGTAACTTACTTGTGTTCAACAAGAAATGACAAATATGACATTGAAATATGTAAAAGTATTTTACAAAGTGCTTAACTAAAATAACTTATCCCATATTTTGTGCTAGTGTGCGAATTCTGTACCCAAATGACACATGTATGAAAATGGAAATTCAAACGGAACCTTCATTCGTGAAATGTGTCAAAAAAGGAATTACTATATTTTTCAACAGTTCAAAGAGGGTGAAGAATTCATACAATATGCCTAAAGAGATAAAAAACTATATACTTGCAACCGTGCGTCTAAAAAAGAATTGATAGTATATCTCTTATAAACTGTTAGTGCTTTAATCAAGGGATCAAAATACGGTGTCAAGACAAATGTTTTTACGTACTATGAAAGTAATTAAAAACTGAACTCCCTTCATTTTTCACTCATATAGGTTAAGAAAGTTTTCCTTTCTATAAATTGATGAATTGATTTTAGCTTATAATTTAGTTTGCGAACCTTCTAGATTCAGCTAATTCTTCAGTAAATGCACTGTCACAATTATATCTTCTTGATACAGTTCATTCTTCAGTAAATGCACTGTCGTAATTTAACCTTCTATTGTTCATTCTTTAGTAAATGCACTGTCACAATTTAATCGTCTTGATACAGTTGAAGGGTGGACAGCACTAGTGGACTACTTGCATTTTTTCCCGTGGGAAAAAATGCAAGTAGTCCACTAGTGCTGTCCACCCTTCATATAGTAAACTACTGGATCGTAATCGCCTCTGTCAGCGCTGTGTTAGCGACAGCACGGGAGTGGACTACTTGCATTTTTTCCCGTGGAAAATATATTATATTTCCCACGGGAAAAAATTCAAGTAGTCCACTAGTGCTGTCCACCCTTCAGTTCATCCTTCAGTAAATGCACTGTCGCAATTTAACTTCTATAGTTCATTCTTCAGTAAATGCACTGTCACAATTTAATCTTTCAAATACAGTTCATTCTTCAGTAAATACACAGTCGTAAATTAACCTTCTAGATACAGTTCATTCTTCAGCAAAAGCACTGTCGCAATTTAACATTTTACACTTCATTATTCAGTAAATACACTGTCACAATTTAACCTTCTAGATACAGTTCATTCTTCAGCAAATGCACTGTCACAATTTAACGTTTTACAGCTCATTCTTCCGTAAATGCACCGTCCAATTTAACCTTCTTGATACAGTTCATTCTTCATTAAATGCACTGTCGTAATTTAATCTTCTTAATACAGTTCATTCTTAATTAAATGCACAGTGGCAATTTAATTTTCTAGTTACAGTTCATTCTTCAGTAAATGCACTGTCGTAATTTAACCTTTTATAGTTCATTCTTCAGTAAATGCACTGTCGTAATTTAACCTTTTATAGTTCATTCTTCAGTAAATACACTGTCACAATTTACCCTTTTAGATACAGTATATTCTTCAATAAATTTAAGGTCGCAATTTAACCATCTAGATACAGTTCATTCTTCAGTAAATGCACTGTCGTAATTTAACCTTTTATAGTTCATTATTCAGTAAATGTACTGTCAGAATTTACCCCTCTAGATACAGTTCATTCTTCAGGACATGCACTGTCATAATTTAACCTTTTATAGTTCATTTTTCAGTAAATGCACTGTCGCAATTGAACCTTCTGGATGCATTTCATTCTTCAGGACATGCACTGTTGGAATTTCAAAACAATATTCAGTCTGATGATTGGGTAAAATATTCGTCAGCTTCGTACGTCAGCTTCACCCAACGTTCATCCAAATAAAAGAATACTCAAATAATCATATTGTAGATTCATATTCATCTCCAAGGCGGCCTAGAGCTTATGTCTTTTGATCGTCTTTTCTTGCTACTCTTTGTCCTGCTACTTTTCTCTTCTGTTTGCTTCAAATCAACAGCTTCTTCGTGCAATTCTTTTTCTGGCTCCGCTACAGGAGAATTTCTACTAGCATTAGGCTCTCCCGGTGCCTTCTCCAACCCTCAGTATTCCTCTCCTCCTTCCTCGTCTTCAGCTTCAGTAGAGTCCACGCCCACCTCCTCGTAGTCCTTCTCCAGGGCCGCCAAATCCTCACGGGCTTCAGAGAACTCGCCTTCCTCCATGCCCTCCCCCACGTACCTTGTCAAACAAAACAAACAATCTTTATTTCCAATCGAGTACACAGTACATAGACATTAGTACATTGGTTTTTCAAATTCTTAAGGTTAACATTCTAAGAGTAAGGGTGATGGTGAGCTCCATGCGACGATCCCGGGAGGTTGATAAGTGTCTTCATGGGCGGGGAGTTGAGTGTTGTCAAAAAAAATAAAACTCTAATATACTTCACCATAACTCAATAACAGTATTAAATTGAACAGAACAAGTTTCATGCCCTCCCCCACGTACCTTGTCAAGTAAAATAGAACTCTAATATACTTCACCATAACTCAATAACAGTATTAAATTGAGCAAAACAAGTTCCATCGTAAAAGTAATTCTGTAGTTTATGAACTCGGCATTCTCGTCAGAAATGATAAATAGGCATCGTTTTAGTTGTGTTGGTTTAAATAAGTTAATGACTGTCACTGCCACCATATTTTTCTTATCAATTACAATTCTTTTTAACGGACACATTTTTCCAGTCGTGAATAACATCCCAAATTATGAATCAAAGTATGTACGGTAATCTAAAATAGGTGACATTTTCTCCATTCTTTTTTGTAGGCTTATTATTTAATGACATCTATAACTATAATTCTGCAAATTTCAATTGCATAACGCGCTGAAATACTTTGGTGATTACCGTTCACGATTTTTCTGATATTAACACTGATTATTCATTCTAAGAGACGAATTTTTACCAGCCACTTTTCTTTGCACGCTTATAATTTTGTCTCACCTTCGCTTGTATTTTTGTAAATCCTAATCTCGCAACACATCGAAAACCTTCGGTGATTATCTACAGGGTGCGGCAACATAACTTCCTTTTTTCAGGCAGGCGCGTATCCAAAAAAAAGAAGTTACGTTGCTGCACCCCGTGTAGCAACTTCTCTTATTTTAGCACGGATCATTTTAGGAAGAATTGGATGCAACTCACCAGTGAACAAACGCTCGCTTGGCGTACATAAGATCGAATTTATGATCCAGTCTGGCCCAAGCCTCTGCGATGGCAGTGGTGTTACTCAACATGCACACAGCCCTTGAAACCTTCGCAAGATCAGCTCCAGGCACAACAGTCGGTGGCTGATAGTTGATACCCACCTGAAACACGGCTCATATGTAAAGGTCCAGTGAACCAATAAAATTGTCACAGTGCAACGAGAAGTTGGATGCTAGGACTTGGGACACGGATTAAACTTCGATTATGGGCAGCGATGAAGTTTTATTTAAGGCACCCGAGGAATTTATGACACTTGATTAGTAAAAATAATAGTAAATAGGAGCTTGAGTCGCTCAAACTTCCAGACCTTCATAGCCATAGTAAACAAGTAGGAAGAATAGGAGCAGAATATAGCACATAATTAATGTATAACCAGCTCTCAAATTTCTATATCAATCTCGAAAAATTTCATAACCGAATGCTGAAGGAATATTAGCGAAAAATAACTGAAGTTACACCAGCACACTCACCAAAAACAAGTAAAAAGAACTAATTTCTCTCACCTTGAAGCCAGTGGGGCACCAGTCAACAAACTGAATAGTTCTCTTGGTCTTTATTGAAGCGATGGCAGCGTTGACGTCTTTGGGAACCACGTCTCCCCTATACAGCATGCAGCACGCCATGTACTTCCCGTGACGGGGATCACACTTCACCATCTTAAAACAAACAATTTTTTTCAGAAAGTCTTTCACTTTTCTTAAAATTAATGATGATGTTTCAGCTGCTGATCAAGGTTACCTATGCAACCGGAAATTTAAGGATGAAATTTACCTGTCCACACAGGGACAGTTTGACATTGGACAGGAAGTATAAAAATATTCCCTCCAATTTTTGGAATTTTGTCTAGTTCCTGAAGAACAGAGTTAACAATTGAAACCAAAATACTGGATGTAGGAACTGACATCGGTCAACCACACCCGTACAAACAACCAGGCCAGAATGGGTGTGGTTCGCATCTGAATGGCAGCATCTCAGATGCATCTGAATGGTAGCATCGCAATTGCACTTAAATGGCAGGTTCGTACTTACGCCTAAATGACAAGCTTGCAATTGTATATGATTGGCACGCTTGCAATTGCACCTGATTGGCAGGTCCTCGTTCTCATCTGATTGGCAGGCTCTCATTCTCACCTGATTGGCAGGCCATCATTCTCACCTGATTGACAGGTCCTCATTCTCACCTGATTGGCAGGCCATCATTCTCGCCTGATTGGCAGGCCATCATTCTCACCTGACTAGTGTACCCGTGTCATCAAAAATGATGGCAATGAACTACTTGCATACTGATCCCGCCTCGGTTGCCTTACAACAGCTTGTTGTTCTTGAGATAATTTTTCTCTCGCTCTTCTTTTTCGCTCTCGATTCAGTCTTTTTTTTCGTTCGAGTGGAGTTTCCATGCTTAAGCTTATTTCAAAGGTAACTCATTTTTCTCGTGACTGTAATAAACACTTAGAATACAGTATTTTTGAGCCGCAATAGAAGTAGTTATAGCCATTCGTGTCATATCCTCGATACAGAAATTCAGCATTACTGAAAGCAACTGCGAGCTTGTGTATGTATATTGTAATATGTAATACCCCGCCGAACTCCCTATCCACGATGCGGACTCGAGTATGTAAGGCTTTGGATCTCTGTAATTTTTTTGAAAGTGACTTATTATATTGCACTTGTACAGCGAAAATGAGTGCATTAATTTACCAGTGAACTAAAACCAAGACCGCCAGTGTCTGAAACTGCGACACGAAACATATGAATAAATACAGGGTGTCTCAAAAAAATGTATTCACCCTTCAACCGTTGCTAACATGCTGTCTTCTTTGTGTTGCAGGTGTGAGGTTCGAACCTTTGCGAACAAGATTCTTTAATCACATTTAATCATGTTCGCAAAGGTTCGAACCTCACACCTGCAACACAAAGAAGACAGCATGTTAGCAACGGTTAAAGGGTGAGTACATTTTTTTCAGACACCCTGTATATAAACACACGACGGTCATTCTTATTATTAGATTAGATTGGCAGGCTCTGATTCTGACCTGATTGGCTGGCTCGAAGCAGGCGTTCGTAATCTCGCTGACGGAGAGCTGCTCGTGGTAAGCTTTCTCAGCACTGATGACAGGAGCGTACGTAGCAAGAGGGAAGTGGATGCGAGGGTACGGCACAAGGTTCGTTTGGAACTCCGTCAGGTCAACATTAAGGGCTCCATCAAACCTAGTACAAATACTAAAAGTCACGTTCATACCCTTGGATTGAAAAAATATAGTTTAAGAAGGTAAATGACTTGCTGAAATAGTTCATGGATTCCAGGTGTCTTTTATGAGTGAAAGATAATTAAAGGATGATTTAGCTGAATTTTGTGAAACATTATTACTCATACGTATGAAAAGTGTTGGTAGATCAATAAAATAGCTCAAGAATAAGTACTTAATAGTACCACGATTAGTCAGCGAACCTTGATACAGTGGCCTGAAACATGGATTGCCCTTCGATTGTGAGGGAAAATAGAGTTCTAAACGAGTGTAACCTATCTATTTATAACAATCAATTCGTATACATACTATAATTACGGAAAATATTCAACTCAAGTTAGTCAAGTTTCACGGCCTTTCGGAAGAAAAGAAGAATAAATGAAAGCAGGACTGTGTCCAAGAAGAAACCACCGAATCATAAAATAGAGATCGCCACAAAAAGTATGAATCCTATGAATTTTGTCTCCAGATCCAAAATTTTTATCCCTGTACTGACGCTGACTAGGTCATCAGATTAAACTCTTGATCGGAGGAAGGTATGAATTTCACCAGCTAAGATTGGCATATTGATTCGGTGGTGCCCTTCATATACAACTCCACATTGTAAGTTGATGTCGTGTCCAACAGTAGATTATTTAAGATAATGTGGAAATTACGGATGTACCTGAGCGACGCCGTGATGGAGGAGACGATCTGGCCAATAAGTCTGTTGAGGTTGGTGTAGGTCGGTCGCTCTATGTCCAGGTTCCGCCTGCAGATGTCGTAGATTGCCTCGTTGTCGACCATGAAGGCACAGTCAGAATGCTCGAGTGTGGTGTGAGTCGTCAAGATGGAGTTGTAAGGCTCCACCACAGCGGTCGAGACCTAGAATATTTTACTATATAATAATACACAGTTTGTTGCTTGATTGCTTACTTGGTCCGTCTCTCTGTGACTCTCTGAAGGATTTAGATAGGAGGAAATTCCGTAGGGTATACGTGTATTGTAAGTATTGTATTGTGGATACCAAAGGCACATCCTTCGATGTGAAAACTCCTTCGTAAAGCCCGCTTCCATTGGCAGACCAATGGGAAAAATTCAGTTAAAAACGCTTGAATTTTTACGTGTGGGTCAACTTAATTTAATATTTAAAATTCAACGTACACAGTAATAAATAAGTATCCATGACTAAGCACAGTCATATACTTTTGTTAAATATTCTTTTATTAGTTTAAAGAAATGCGTCGTATAAACCACCCACAATACTGAGGAGCAGGCCAAAGAACAAGCTGCTTAACACGCTTCCTGCGATTACCTAGCCGTCGCAAATCTTCACTCTCTACACATAGTCACTAAAAGACTTGGAATTTATTACAGAACCTAACCTAAATGACCCACCGGTGGGTCACTTTGCAGGAAACGTGTTGAAATAGAACAATAGCCAGGAGCAAAGAAAAGATGACAAGATTTTAGAAGTGTGATTTGTTTACCTGCGGGGCAGGATAGATGGAGAATTCCAGTTTACTTTTCTTGCCGTAGTCAACAGAGAGACGCTCCATCAGGAGAGACGTGAACCCTGAGCCCGTGCCGCCTCCGAAGGAATGGAAAATCAGGAAGCCCTGTAATAAAAGCGCGTAATATTTTAATGGTATCGTAGATACTCTCAAATATATAAATGAGATTAACACATCTCATATAAATGAGATTTTCACAGAGACATAAATCATCAGAAATTATCAGAAAGCGCAGCAGAAGAAATTGTACATTGATGTACACACGAGTACAATTGCCCAATGAAAGAAGTATTCTCGGCAGAAACAATGCGAAGGAAGTTTTTGAAATTCATGAGATATGGTTTTATTAATTTTTATCTATGTGCATATCACTAATTATCACCACGTTTGAAAGTTTGTATTAATTGATTTAGAATTCTGCTGTTAAATTCTCAGAAATGTATTCTAGTTTTAAAATCTAATACTAAGAATGACCGTCGTTTATATATATATATATATATATATATATATATATATACCCCGAGTTCGACGGGGTATTGCCATATGATTCGGGTACATTGTACCCGAATATGACACGAATAAATTATTGCAGTCAATTGTAGCAGTAGAAAACTGTGTCTTAGTTTTCATTTGAAATGTTGTCATTAAAGAAATGCTCAATTAAAACGTTTGTCCTTTGTAAATATATATATATATATAAAACTAAATATATTGCATTGCGTTCTTATATGTAATTTTATTTAAAATCTTTCCAACAGTATTTGCCATCATTTTTGATGGCTGGGTACACTAGTGTCAAATAGTCTTGAACACTAAACTTTTGGCGACAAGCATGATACTGATGACATTGATACTGAAATATTGATCATAAAACTGATGCATGCATTTGATTTCTTTCCACTAGTGACACGTTAGTTAACTTGTACCTGACAATTTTACCTGTAGACCAGTACACTGTTACCAGTAGACCAGTACACTGTTACCTGTAGACCAGTACAGTGTTACCAGTGGACCAGTACACTGTTACCAGTAGACCAGTACACTGTTACCAGTAGACCAGTACACTGTTACCAGTAGACCAGTAGAGTGTTACCAGTAGACCAGTACACTGTTACCAGTAGACCAGTACAGTGTTACCTGTAGACCAGTACACACCCGTAAACCAGTACACACCTGTAGACCAGTACACACCTGTAGACCAGTACACACCTGTAGACCAGTACACTGATCAGCCAGCTTCCTGACGCGGTCAAGCACAAGGTCCACAATCTCCTTGCCGATGGTGTAGTGTCCTCTAGCGTAGTTGTTAGCTGCGTCTTCCTTGCCTGTGATGAGCTGCTCGGGGTGGAACAGCTGTCGGTACGTCCCTGTCCTCACCTCATCTGTAGGTAGTGTATTGGTACTATATTATTGCACTACCTCGTCTGTAGGTAGTGTATTGGTACTATATTATTGCACTACCTCGTCTGTAGGTAGTGTATTGGTACTATACTATAGCATTACTTTGTCTGAGGGTAGTGTATTAGTACTAAAATATTGCACTACTTCGTCTGAAGGTTGTGCATTAGTACTATTGCATTACTTAGTCTGTAGTCTGTATTACTACATTAGTACTGTAGTATTGCACTACCTTGTTGTAGGTGTTGTATTGGTATTATACTACTGCACTACCTCGTCTGTAGGTAGTTTATTAGTACTGTACTATTTCATTACCTTGTCTGAGGTAGTGTATTGGTACTGTAATATTGCACTATCTCGTCTGAAGGTAATGCATTAGTACTGTACTATTGCAGCACATATTACGATCAGGGTTCATGGTGCCCTGGGAATAACAGAATTCTATATTAGGGCCACATGACGTTCCAGCAGGAAATGCTCATAAGTTACTTAAAATTACGGGTTACTGTTGGAGATGCATATCAAAAAATCGTTTCTGCTGGCACTGTCAACACATTCAAAAATCGTCTTGACAAATATTGGAGTCGGATCACCCAGTATTATAAAGTAAGGATTCTATGTCCCTAATACATGGGGCCAGTGTGTGAGTGACTGAAATGCCTGTGCGTGAGTGAAGCGCATATACGTGACTGAATTGACTTACATGATTTAGGTGTACTTGCGTGATTGATGCCTTTACTTTAAACGGCATGGGACTTAGGTAGCAACCCAAGAATGGGCCAAACAGCTCGCTTCTATTGCCTTATTCTATTCTATACACTACTACATTACGTATTACTCATAATGCTTCGTAAAATAACGGAATGACCAAAACCGTAATTAGCCTAGGAAAGATAACAGTCTATTCTGTGAGTTACAGGTTCATTTGAATACACTTAGGAAGGCACAAAATGTATGAACCCCGTAAATTTCGTCTCCAGATCCAAAATTGTCATCCCTGTACTGGCGCTGACTAAGTCATCAGATTAAGCTCTTGAGCGGAGGACCGTTTGGATTTCAACAGTTCAGATTCGTATATTGATACTTCGTTTGCTTTCCGTGTGAATTTTTATAAAAATCTACTGGAAAACAGCCATAGATTTCAAATTCATTTCTTCTAGAAATGAATGATTTGAGATTAAAACTTACGCGTCTGTAGTTTGTACTGGATTACTAAGATTTGTCCTCTAAATAACTTTCATTTCCAGATTGTTTTGTTCAGACAGCAGCGTACGCAGAAGTACTTTGAACTAATAACAATTCATTTCTTTTATTTTTTTTGCATTTTATGCTATGGTCTATGGTGTATTATTAAAAGTTTCAATATTTAGAGTCGAAGAAACCAGGCGCGTAGCTGCTAGAAATCAATGAACTTATTTTTAATTGTTTGATATTGATAATACAAAACTTAAAACAAAGGCCATATGAAAAACCTACAATACAGCTTGTGAGATTTCCTAAGTAACGACAAAACATAACTGTATGAAAGCCGAGTGTGATCTCTAGTGTGGACTACGGGGTAGCTTAAATACAGTAGTCTCCAACCTTTTTATTGCCGCATACCGGTCAACGTTTCATAATTTTACTGCTGCCCAGTTAACCTCTCATCCATGGAAAGTCGCACAATCCCGAAAGAAATACATCACAGTAAATAAAATGGAAATAATTTAATGTTTCTTGTGCTGCCCGGTACCATTTGAGTCACTGACTGGTACTCGTCTGCGGCCCGGTACCATTTGATTCACTGACTGGTACTCGTCTGTGGCCCGGTACCATTTGATTCACTGACTGGTACTCGTCTGTGGCCCGGTACCATTTGAT
>VCRD01003704.1:13709-39207 GCA_006783055.1 Trinorchestia longiramus
TGCTCTCTATTAAATAGCAAGGTTTGATGCAGCAGATTTTATGAGGTGAAAGTTAAATAGCGAGGTTTGATTCTGCCGATTTTATAATGGGAAAGTTAAATACGGAGATTTGATCCTACAGATTTTATGAGGGGAAAGTTAAATAGGGAGGTTTCATCGCGCAGATTTTATGAGGGGGAAGTTAAATAGGGAGGTTTCATCGCGCAGATTTTATGAGGGGGAAGTTAAATAGGGAGGTTTCATCGCGCAGATTTTATGAAAGGAAAGTTAAATAGGAAGGTTTGATCCCGTAGATTTTACGAGGAGAAAGTTAATAAGAGACGTTTGACCCCGCAGATTTTATGAGGAGAAAGTTGATTATGGAGGTTTGATCCTGCAGATTTTATGATAAAAGTTTTAACATGTTGCACAGGTTTCGATGTGTATGAAAATAACAAAAAATGTTTCCTACACTTCCATGCATTTTTATAAAAACCTTTTCAATTGAAGAGAAATTGTAAGAGGTCAACTAGACGTCAAGTCTCATAAACAATGTAAAATAATGATAATTTTAGAAAAATTGAGTCTTTTACAATATTCATTTGAAAAATTCTTTATGTTGGTTGCAAAACAACTCGAAATGAATAGATGAATAGGATAGATTATAAGAATATGACTGTGACCAATTACGATTAATAAATTAATATGAAACTATTAAATGAATGGACTACATTATTTATGAATACATGATACTCATGAATTGCTTGCGACAGATTATTCTTCTTTTGATTATTAATGAAAATATCAAATAATGATTGTGTATATTTTGTTGTAATTGTATGATTATATGAACTATTATATCACAATAACAGGGAAATAGGTGGTAATAAGAAGAAAGAGAATCTGGCTCCTTTACATTGGCACACTCACGAAAGTTGGCGTACAAATACACGCTTAAAAGGGCCAGGGATCAGTGATGTATGCATAATGCAACTATGTAACTATGTAAGGGCCAGGGATCAGTGATGTGTGCATAATGCAACTATGTAACTATGTAAGGGCCAGGGATCAGTGATGTGTGCATAATGCAACTATGTAACTATGTAAGGGCCAGGGATCAGTGATGAAACTATGTATAACTAGACACCACTATGCCTAGCTTGCTCTCTTGCTTGTAGATGATGTCTAGTATAGGTTAGGACTGCAGTAAAGAGGCTGGGCAGCTTTTGTATGTAAAAGTTGTTACAGGCGAATTATTAGAAACGATTTTTACAAATAATTTTTAAAGACAATTTTTGTAATCGGATTTTTACAGTTGAATTGTTGCAGGCGAATTGTTTTCGAAAAAGTATTACAAACGAATTGTTACAGACGATTGTTGTTATAAACCACCCTTCATACTTGGGTATAGCCAAAATGAACGTCATGTTTCTAAAATTCACAAATTAATAACAATCTACTGCCATAAATCATCTTTTTAGAAAGCCCTAAAACGTACACACGTTCTCTGCAGAATACTTTCCCTGCACGCAATCCCCGTACTGTTTACGGACTATGACTACTAGAAAACATTTCTCGTTTTAAGATCCAGTTTCTTTGGGCAATCATATCTCATCATTGTGTATTGTTTTATAAGTTCTTTCATGAGTTATAATGAAATATTTTCCGTCATTCGAACTTAGTGACAAATAATATGGCAACACGAAAATTTGAACCAAAGCGATAGTATTTGAGAACAAGTTTAATTTAGGACATATCTAATTTTTAATACGAAAACAATTAATAATGGAATGAGTTTTTGTTATTTGCTCAATGGTACACACGTAGGTTCATAAGAGGGTAAGAAGGCCACCTGCTGAGGGTAAAAATGCCACGTGCTGAGGGTAAGAAGGCCATCTGGTGAGGATAAGAAGGCCACCTGCTGAGGGTAAGAAGGCCACCTGCTGAGGGTAAGAAGGCCACCTACAGAGGGAGGCCGGTGCTGTCTTCTGAAAATAGGTGCAAATTAAGGCGATCATTACACAGTCTAGGCTGGGATACAGGAGGCTGAGCTTAACTTATATTGTTCCTAATTAGGGAAGTGCCTGAGCCGTTATGAACGAGTTCTTGTAGCGCCACGCGAGGGCTTCCTGGCCAGGGGTATTTTAGGCATCAAGTGTCATGAAGACGCTTTTATTTACGGTGATGAGGGAAGGCCTAGTGATGAGGGAAGGTCTGGTGATGAGGGAAGGTCTGGTGATGAGGGAAGGTCTGGTGATGAGGGAAGGTCTGGTGATGAGGGAAGGTCTGGTGATGAGGGAAGGTCTGGTGATGAGGGAAGGTCTGGTGATGAGGGAAAGTCTGGTGATGAGGGAAGGGCTGGCAATGAGGCAAATTTCTTCTTAATGAGCAATGTTGCCCTCAATGCGATCTGAAATTGTTTAAAAACTGCATTAATAGCAGATGCTTCTACTTTGTTGTGTCATTACCATCAGTGAATTGAAAAAAAATTATGAAGCTTAAAAATCAATTTCTATTTTCAGTGAATAATAATGGAGAAAATATTAACATTGAGTGAAATTTTAATTCATAAACAATCTTAACTCCAACTAACAGCACGGTTTGCTTGAGACAGTACAAACTGATCCAGTATGAACGATATATCTTGAACTATGTTCAGCCAGGCACAAGTGCGCCGGACTAAACGATTAACTAATGATCTCTATGTTTATGATTCGATCCCTATGTTCCTACGCGTATCTTTTTATTTTTATGTATATCTACATTTTTCTATGCTAAACTGACATGGATATAAGGCACCGCTGAAGAGGTCAGGGCTTACAGAGAAAAGTGCACTTGTTTTATTCAAGAATAAACAAAATTGCAAATCCAAGTTTTCAATGTTTGCAAAGTTTCCTACTTTGTAACAGTGTTTAGTCTCTTACCGATTGTAGGGCAAAGGGTAGTACAACGAAAGTCTAAACGGGGGCGACTAATCCACGGAAAAAAGAAAAAGAGTTTCGCATGAAAGAAAGTCGGATGCATTCACTGACAGTGGGTCTGGTAATTCTTGTATAAAAATCGATAACACTGAGTACAACTGTTCCCCTTCAAACTTTTCATCATCTGTTTTCTAGTATCTGTGCATGACGGAGGTGCATGTGTATGATTGAGGTGGCCATACGTGATTGAGGTGCTTTGAAGAGACTGTGCATGATTGATGCGTTAACTTAAGACGGCATGGGACTTGGATAGCAACCCAAGAATATGTAGACCATACGGCTCGTGCTTGTAGCCATGTTTTATATACTCTAATTGACGCTATTTTTCATTACGTACACCCTGTAATGACAACACGTTTAGCACCAGAACACTATGAATCCTCTCTTTTACCATTTAATATACTCGTTTAAAACTACGCAAACAATACCACACTAGATTTCTACGTTTACTTACCTTGTTAGTGCACGTACGTTACTACCTAAGCACATCCGGAAACACGTCTGGTGCATTTAAATGGTCACTCAAGTGAGCATATTGAACGATCATACGTATGTGACATTTAATTTATTGAACCTCAATAAGAGTTCACATCAAGAAATTCTGCAAAAATTTTAACGAACTCTAGCTCACGAGTACTATCTCTACTCCACAACTCGTTTGCTTCCCTAAAGTCAGTCTGCGAATTCTCCAAAGACAACTCCAATCCGGAGGTCAATTTTCAAGCCTCTTCAAAGAAAATATTCAGAGATGGATCTGCAGCTGTAATGGATTCCAAATTAAATACCACGTATATGCACTTTGACTGCGGCCGGCATCGAATTCACATATTCTAGTGTGCGAAATACATTTTGAAAAGTGAATGAATTTCCATCCGTTATCTTTCTCTCTTGGAATTCACAATAAGTTTGGCTTCATCAATCAATGTTACTCTCTATAGACTAGTGGACTGATGATGATGCAAGAATTTTGGTGGCTCATTTTTACAGCAAAACTAAGTTCAGTCTATTCCACTACCAGGTAGTGCAACTCTAAATAGTCCAGGCTTATCTTCTACTGGATGAACTGTTTTTATTGTAACTTCATGTGCTGGATCACTGAATAGTGATTACATTATTCAACATAATACAGTTTTAACCGCATCTTCGTTCCGATTTTGAGCATCATGTTGCTGCAGAGAAGCATGGCAGTTATAGTGTCTTGTACTCTACGACTGTCATTATTGTGAGCTCAGATCCTTGTGAGTTTGGCTTTATTAAAAAACCAACACTATATAGTAAAACGCCAGGTGTCCCCTTAAATAAATATATTTACATATTTTTGTGCGTAATATCTGCTATGTTAAATCCGCACCGTAATATCTGCTATGTAATCTCCCTTAAATACTGGTCGTTAAATCCGTAGACCTTCAGGTATACAGATTCTTAGCCGCTGAAGTTAAATCCGTGAACTTTCTGCTTAGGTCTGAGAATCTGTTGCTTTAAGTTCTTCCTTCAAATGCAT
Organism: Trinorchestia longiramus; assembly: GCA_006783055.1. Lineage (NCBI taxonomy): Eukaryota > Metazoa > Arthropoda > Malacostraca > Amphipoda > Talitridae > Trinorchestia > Trinorchestia longiramus. The sequence continues at coordinate 18,171 of VCRD01003704.1, forward strand.
GATACTAAAACCTGTTATTTTTAACGGGCAAACACACTAGTATATTATTAAAAAGTCTAAGTCTCACTCATGTTCTTCCCTACTCTGGGATTGTATGTGTTCATTAATAAAAGTAAAATTGGTTGCTGTGAACTCAAAGATCAGTGTATTTTCAAACCAATATTTCCTTACTAAGTACTTCTCACAAACAGGGTTCCAAGCTGTCACTCTGGATTTTTACATTATTTTTGACTTGTTCTTTAGAATTATGTTGCTATTTATTCACAATATTTTTTGAAAGTCTGTGATTCAGTTTCTGTTTTAGGAAAAATATATTTCAGGATTACATGTTCTAAAATCCATGTTGATTTTTATTACATTTTGCACAACACATAATTTGGCTGTCAATCTATTTTCGAAATCTTTTATACAACCTTACTAACGTTCCATAAACTGTAGCAAAACTCAATAATAATTTTGATATTAACTGTAGTAAAAATTCATGAGTGTTTCAAAGTAACTTTATTTTTTCTGTCTACTTCAGTTCATGTTAAATGACTTGATTTGCTCTTCAATTTTTATTGTGTTTCCATTAGTATTAACTTGATGCCTTTATTTCTTTTACCCTCACGATTTCGTTCAAAAGAAGGTACATTATTTTTTTCGTATCTCTCTTATATAAGAACTTTCTATAAAATACCCACCAAAAATGATGTTTATTACGATTAATATACTCGCATATAGTGAAAACTGAATTTCCAAGCATTTAAATTTCAAATAAAAAACCCAGACGAAAAAAATAAATTTATTGCATTAATATTTGTAGGGAAACTTGAATTTTTAGTCGCGGTTTTGGTCTGCCGCTTATTAGGCTGGCAGTAGCTGAGAATGCATCAGAAATTACGGGGTACAGAGGATGCGTGATGGCAACTGGGCTTCCAAATATACGTAATTATGGTGAGCTCAGGGTGTTATTGCATCATCATATTTCTATCGCCTTATAGTTCGCGCAAAATTAGTAATAACCCTCGAGGATCATAGAAACTCCTGCGTTCGTGTGGTGTACAGACTCAAGCGTAACTGTGTCGCCGAAACGCATTAGCAATGCGCTGGTTCTGTATTTATTCACAAAATAAATATAGACACACAGAATATATGGACACTCACAAAATATGAGTACATAGAAAATATGGACACTACCATTTGCGGGACTTGACGCGAAATGCAACCCGAAATAGAAAATAAATGAACATTACTTGGAACAGTTGAACACAGACCTTAAAATTTTTCTTATGCGCTTTCTATTTACATTTATAATAGACAGTATATCTCCATCACTCTCTTTCTATCTCTGTTTTTGTGTACCTATCTATTTCTAAAGAAAATCATTCAATTGAAATCATAACAGGTATATATGTATTATAAGAATTGCGTTGTGGATACCGAAGGCGCCGGATTACTATAAAATACGCCATTTTTCCAGTATAGCGTCTTTCTTCTACACAGCCACATTATTGGTAGATAAGATATAGAATGGAAGTTCTGTACGCATTCATGAATAATAGTCAGGTTCTGACAGTACGTACCACATCTAAAATCGAAAAATGTATTTTGCTTTATAGATCCGTACTTTTATCACTTTAAAACCATGGAATTTCCACTGGTACTGTCTAGGCCATGTTATCGGTAGATAAGTACAGAATGAACGTTCTGTATATATTCATGAAAATATTCATTGAAAACTCGATAATTTGCCGTAAATCTTTGATACATTGAACTTTATAATGGCTTCAACTTAGTCAAAACTAAACCGCAGAATTTTCACGGGGACTATCTACTAGTTCTAATAAAAATGCAATAGAATAAGAAAAGAAAACGGCCCCTTCATCACTACGGCTATTTTTAGGTATAGTAAATGATTGTTATTTGTAGAATATATTGCTTTTCCTATCACTGCCCGCATTGTCCTATAAATAACTAAACACTACATAATAATTTGATAATAAAACAGAACTTATACATACATTGAAACTTAAGTTAAGCGGTTTTAAAATTAGAACCTCATAGGAAAAAGAAAATGTTCATAGAAAAACAAAATGTCCTGATGAATTAAGGACTAATTTGAGAGCAAACTAAGAAGCAATAATGACGGATAAAGTTTAAATAGCCAACATTTGGGAAAACAAAATTTAATCTTTAGTGTTGGAATACGACAAAAATCAAACTTAAAATACAATAAAAACAAAACAAAAAAGACATCTTTATTTCTATAATCCAAATCCAGATTTATTCCATGTATGAAAAATTCAAATGTGTTTCTCTACAATTTCATGGTGAATCCTATGAACGGAATGGTAAGTTTGAAGCGATGCAGGAAGACATGCGTGTTAGTGCAGTATTGAGGTGAGACTTACGATAATTAAGTCATGCAGTCTGCGCAACAGTTCTGTCTGTGTTGCATGCGAACCTCCATGTGCAGCTGTGCAAGGCAAGTCTGTGAATTATGACCCCAGAAAACGATGGAATAAAACCGCACCTCGCTATAATTCTCCATTAGCTCAATGTGCTCAGTAGTTCTCAATGCTTTCAATGTACAGTAGCCTTCAATGTACTCAGTAGCCTTCAATGTGTTCAGTAGTTTTCACTGTGTTTTAAATTATGATGCAAATTATCAGTGTAATCAGTTGTTATCAGTCTAGCTAGTTGCAATCACTGTAGTTAGTATGTAAAGTATATGGAGTATTTTGGAAACTTAGAGTACAAAGAGTCTGAAGTGTACTTCAAATATTGAAGGTATAAAGAGTTTTTTGAGCATTTAGAGTATTGACACGGCAAAGTGTATGTAAATAATATAGAGTACAGAGATTAATTAGTATTTGGACTATTAAGAGTATTAGGAGTGTTACTAGAGTTGCATTAAGAGTATTGAGGGTATTTAGTGTGTATCGAGTACTCGTACAAGTAGTGGAGTATGGGAGTATTAGAGATCATTAAAAAAGTATTTTGTGTGTTGATAGTGTCCAACCGTGTGTTTTGTTCATAGTTTTCATAACCCATTTATAATTTTAATTTATTGAATTAAGACACACGGAAATGAGTTCATTTTAATTTAGGTTGGGATCTTGAGTTTTAGTTCACGATTATTCTTCCCTTGGTTAGAAATAAAACTTTCCATACAACCTCATTTTTTATATTATCTCTGAACACGTCTGCATTTTTATTTCCTTTCAAATGTTTGTCGATACGAAAGCCCCATCAAATGCATCAGAATGCATTGCTTCGAAAGGAAGTTCTGTTTTCTTCTCAAATAAAAACATGAATGCAAAAGCAATCACTCAACATTTCAAGTCTTAAGTTAACTGCAAAAAGCACTAGAATTTTTTCTTGTAGCTGATAGCTTTGTTATACATCCGTAAAACATTCGTCAGATAATTTTTGTTACATTTATTCATTTGCCGAAAAAACATTAGAAAATTTTCATCATACAATTCCTGATTTTCCTGTTGAAAAAAAGATCGTATTTTTGCCGCTAATTTGCCATCACGAATATTCTATGGGCATGAAAAAAACACATAGCAGCTCTTTAAACGCATCAAGAATGATATTAATTATATTTATCCAAAGTTAAATGTTCTTCTCTCTAAATTAAATCAACTTCTCACATTTTCTCAGTTGCAGAACTCGTTCTACTTCATTTCTTTTCCGCAGAAAATATATCATGATTACAGTCATCACAGCGTTTTAAAAATGCTTTCAATATTTCATTATTGAGTCTACTAGCACACACTCTGTTTTATTTCACGCCTGCTTTCTTCCATGTTACAAGTGACGTACACAACTATGCAATAAATTTGCGTAACATGACGGGTTCTCCTGAAGAAAACACTCACCTAATTATTTTGCTTCCAAATGCATTCAGTCTCAGCAACTATAGTTCAGAGTAATTTCCTAAGCCAGAGATTTACAATTGGTGCACTGGACACGAGTCTATTTATTACAGAACACAGCAATAATAGCCTCTACTGTAATGACATTACTGTAAAAATAAGACCCATTACTATAACTACACCGGCATGTACAACAATTAGAGGGGGACTCTGGAATAAACCAACGACTCAAACTTCTAATGGAGCCTCGCTGTGATCAAGCTGTGTGCTGCCTGTAATCTAGGAAGCAAGTCTAAATACGTAGAAGGATGAAAATAAGCAACTGCAGTTTAGGGACAGACTCGTGGGTGCTGCAGTCTGAAACTTGCGGCAGAAACTGCTGACGCCCGCACATTAGTTGTTCCAATATTTAAACTAGGGGACTTGAGTGCTCAAGCTATGTTCCTATTCCTATACTCAGGCTACGGTATAAAGATACTATTACCAATATACTTCGACAGGACTAAACACTTTGAATTTACCACACTAAACCTTGAAAAAAATTAATCTTGATTTCTGTACAACATTTACATATGCAAGGGCTGAGAAAAAACGTACAAAGTATTTTTCAAACACGAAAAGATGGAAATCAATTTCCTAAATTGTCATGTTTGAACCTCCAGAGGCCATTCCGAACGACGAACGGAGATCGAAAATTTTTCTTCAGGTGATACTCTACGTCAGTGACTTTGTGATATTGTCAGTACTGGCTCAGTGTTTCATAGATGTGCCAGTATGATTCAGAACGCCTGCTAGATGTTCAGCCTCTATGGTAGGTAGTTATCACGAGTAGAATATTTACGTTGCATGTCAATAACTAAAAAGCCATTTATTTTACTATGTAAAGTTTTCACTTCTATTATTTTCTATTTGTTAAAAAATAGATTGAGATGTGATGTATGTCGAGCCCTTCAGTAGAGGTAGAACGTTCGCATAGTTTTTTCGATTATAACTAAAAGGAGCACCTCAAGTTCCCTAGAGTTATTCGAATTGAACAGATTTGTTACCTATATTAATGCAGCAAACTTCGCCACACACTCAGACTTGCTCTTCAAGTCAGAACCTTCTCTGTCATGTTCATCTACCATCATGTTGTTCCTTCATCTTGATCCACCAGGTTGATCCGCCATCTTGATCCTCCATTTTGATTATACGGCTGTTTTGTTGCCTATAAAGCAGAAAGCGCTCAGGACAACCACACAGCAATTTCACATCCCGCCTCAAGTTTAGCTGCTGCTCGTCTCGCTGAGGCATTCATGTTAGATCTTCTCATTATAACACGTCGTCTGTGTGTGGCTCTTCTGTGTCCATGGATTCTCGTGGTTCACAACGTGAAGCTGTCACTGTATCAACAATAAAAAATTACTTCTTATTTCTTCAGTGGCCACTTGGGATAATAAAGCCACTCACTGTTTCTTTCAGTGCATTTCAGATGTAAAACCTACTCACCATTTCTCAATTGCTTACGAAAGTGGTACACTATTTTCTGTTCGTTTAAGGTACGAAACTTATCAACGAATGTTTTAATTCAAGATACGAGAGTACTCACTATTTATTCATTTATTATACTAAAGCCGTTCATAATTTCTATTTCTCTTTTAATGACACGCAAACAACTCACAATTTTTTTCAGCCTTAACTTGAGGTACAACATTCAATTATTGACTCTAATATTCAGTGTATTGCGCTGTTTATTTTTCCAAATTAAGAGTGCAACAATTTTTCTTTAAGTTCTAATATGTTTCTATAGAACTGGATAATAAATTTGAACCTATGTATTAATGATCGTATGTATTAAATGCTGATTTGTGTGGTAAATGTTGATAAACATAAGAATTAGGCAATAAATTTGGTCGTAGGTTTTGATTATTACTTGAAATAGACAAATTCTTCCTACTGAAGAGAAATGTATCGCTATTACATTACATATGCGAAAGAAATTATTATGAGGAAAACATACATTTCAGTGTTCTTCGAGGGTTTAATCTGGAGAAAATGAAGACAGAGTAGAGGCAGCGGGTCTCGTGTAAAGCAGAGTACGCATGTCTGCGTCATTTTTGGTGAAGAATTTAGGTATAACTCCTAAAAATTCCAATTCATCAAAATGGAAAATTCAATTTAATTTTTTTTGCCTCACACAATTCACATAGAGAATAATGCTGAAGAAGAAAACTGAATAAGGACTTTAATGTGAATCATATGATCCAATATCCTAATATGATAAGACCTGAACTCCTTGCTCAGTTCTGTAATTATAATGCGGTGGATTTCATCAATGACAATCTGCAATTCCTCTGAATTGAATCATTAGGAGCGTCCTTGTCTCGGTTTGTTCTTTGGATTAAAGTTACTTCTTTTGAAGCGTGAAATACATCTTCTACAGGTCTTTTCATTCACCACATCATTTCCATAAGTGTTTTTGAGAGATCTTGCAGCTGAAATTGATGTATTGCTCTTCTGATGCTCATACAATAAAATAGGTCTAATGTGTTCTTTACTTGGGGTGTACAGTTGGGTTAAAAATATTTATTATACGAATTTTAGCAAAATCTGATAGAATAAATACTATTATAGTGATTTAGATGACAACACATATGTCATTTATATGATAAATTGTAACAATGATGACCTAAAATTATACCTCAAAAGACGGGCAGAACTTTTATTACAACCCGATACACAGCAGTGAAAATTGTATTTTGTTGAAAATTGTTATCCATCTCCACTCGCCTTGTACGTCTGGAGCAGTGAGACTGTCAATATTATTATTTGTCATTACTATTATTATCTGCTTTTATTATGCTACTTTTATAAAATAATGAGCCTGGTACTCAAATTTCAGCAATCTTAATGACTGTGCATCGTTTGTATTCGTGACAGTGAAGTCATGGTCTAGATATCTAATCTGGGTCCATTCTTGGGCTGCTACCTTAATCCCAAGCCGTATGATGTTAAAATCTCGATCACGTACAGGCACCTAAATTACACAATTACATCAAAAGCTCTTAGCATGGAAATATTCAACATGTTTATTACCTAATGCATAACTTACTCTGCATTATTTGACACCAAATATTACATTGTTTAATTGTCTGTACTGTTTTAAAAATACTTCTATAAGTATCTTGAAGGTTTAATGTGCAATTTGATAAACTGTGAGTTTATTGTGGCAGGTTTTTCGGCAATATTGTCATCCCTAATATTAATATTTTCCTTCCTTATGTCAACTTTTATCGTAGCTGAATGAAAGTGCCAAAGACGAAGAGATCCAGCCACCACATTGTATGTATACGAAGGAAAGTTAAAGAAAAGTATGAGATTAGTGGATGGTTACAATACAAAGTGTAATAAATATACACTAAGAATATCATATTAACATTAAATAGGGAAATGTTTTAGCAGTAATATTACCCAGCATACACTCAATACAAAAGCAGTCTCTCGGGCCTGTCAATCACAAAGCAAAGCCAAATATAGATAAATGATCGGCCGACGCAGCATGCATCCAAAGTAGAGATGCTGCAAGCCATCCTACGTTGTGGTTCTGGCCTGCAGCTTCTCACAATACATCGCAGAGTGTGGCTTAACTAGAAATAATTTTACTATATCTACATTTCAACAAATTAGTCCTCATACCAAGGATGCTCGAAAAAGTTTCCAATTGAACATGGCTTTGTATACATATTATTATGAACAAAAAGGACACCGGTTCTCGAGCTGTAAACCATCTACATATATATTAGACTATGTATCTACATCTCTCTCTCTCTCTCTCTCTCTCTCTCTCTCTCTCTCTCTCTCTCTCTCTCTCTCTCTTTTTCTCTTCTCTCTCTCTTTCTGTATCTGTGTGTGTACGTCCCATTACTTCCTATCTATTACTGAAGAAAATTATTGAAGTAAAATCAGAACGGGGATAAATGTATTATAAGCATTGTATTGTGGACACCAAAAGCACCGGAGCCCTATAAATTACTCAGTTTTTTCTGTTATTAGCTTTTATTTCTTACACGACCATGTTATCGGAAAATAAGATACAGAATGGAAGTTCTCTATATATTGATGAAAAATATTCACGGGTAAAACTGAAAAATGTATTTTATTCCATAGATCCCCAATTTTATAATTTTAAACCAAAAAATTTCAACGGGTACTATCAGGGCCGTCTTATCGGTGAATCAGAGGCAGAAAGGAAGTTCTAAATGAAAATAATATTTAGTATTCATTTAAAACACAATAATTTGTTGTAAATCTTTAATGCATTCCTTTTTATAATAATTTTAAATTAGTCAAATCTGTATCGTGTAATTTCCACAGGAACTGTCTAGTTTCTTATCAACATCAGCATCAACACTACATAATAAAACGCAACGTATCTCCTTCAGTAAATAAATTTATGTATTTTTGTGCGTAATTTTTCCTGTTATTCAATGGGAATCTTCCTTAAATACTGGTAGTTAAATCAGTAGACTTTCTGGTACACCGATGGAGTTAAATCCGTAGATTATCTGATTAGGTCTGGGAATCTGTTGCTTTAAGTTCTTTCTTTAAATGCATGATATTAAAACCCGTTATTTTAACAGGCATACACACTAATACTCTATAAAGGATTCATTTTTCTTTCGAATTACAAATTTTTACGGAAATTACTTCGTAGAATGAGGGAGCGTATCAGGAAGCACGCAAGGGAGATAGCAATGATGGCGGAAACAAAAACAGTCGTGCGTATTGCTTGACTTCTTAAATTGTCCATACGGCGTCAAAAAATACAAGTTCTTCAACACAACTCCACGAAGAACGAAGCTTTAACTAGGCTGAATGGAGACTGCAACAAAGAGCAGAAAAATTTTTCAAACGTTTTACAATCAAAATTAGGTAAGATGAAGTCGTGGGGTAAAAACCTTAGCAAAGCAGCAACAGCGCTAAAAACACAAGGCTAGACGAGCGTAAGATGAAAGGTATGGATTCTAGAATTTTCTAACACTCGAAGACGTAAAAACGATAAGGAATTTAGCGACAAAGACTCAAAAACGACTTGCAATGCAGCAAAGAAGACGCAAGAATATTGTCACCAAAGGCATGCACTTTGAGCCAAAAGGCTGCAGATCCACAAAGAGCGCATCAAGAGCCTCAATTTTGTGCTCTCCCAGCTTACTTCCCCGCCTTGATATCGGCCCAGCACTGCTATCGACACCAAGCCATTTCTAGGCATGGGAATCCCAGCTCTGTGATTGGCCCGTCATTTACAGCTTTTTAGCGCGAGACGATTCCTGGTCGCGATAGAGCACTGAGCTCCGTCCTTTTTAGGATGCGTTAGTTCCCGGGGCTATAGATCACTGGGCATCATCCTTCTTTCTTTTTTTCTCAAGCACAGAGGTTCTTTAGCTCCATGGAACGGTGCACTCAGCTTTATTTGGTTGAGACAATTTACCGTCGATGAAAGCTGGCGTGACTCGAAACAGCAACAGTTGACATTTTTTGTCTGGTACATCTCCTTATATGCAAATCTTAAAACAAATACGTCCCATTTATCCCGAGTAACTAGAGTCCGTTATGTGTTATTTTAATGTCCGTTGAGAAATAAAAGTGTTTAATTTGCACGATAAATACGCTTAATATGATCACAAAACAAATGAATGAAGGGCAGCACTGGTGTGAGAGGTGTAACATTTCTCTCTTAAGATCTGGCTGTACACTACGCAACTCATTTCAAACAATATCATAAATTTTTCCTTAATGAAACTCTGAAGACTATCTGGAATAAACTTTTGATGAAAACATACTTTGGGATAAGTAAATCATTCAATATTTTGAACACTGATCTTCCCATTTTTCCGCTAATGTTTTCGTGACGTCTGTACTCGGACTTATAGAGTTTACATTCTTCTTTTTCCTTTTTTGAGTGGTTTTCTCGCCATGTGTTTTCTAACATGAACAAATCAATATGTAACAGAGTTCTACAATAAATATAAGGTGACTTTATTTGATTCAGTGAATTTGTTTTCTACCGAAAAACTGAGCATTTACACATTTCATTACGGAAACCTTCAGAAACACAAGTTCTGTACTTCCTGAGTAATCATTTCCCTCATTGATTTTCAATTCTAATGATTATTTAAATCACTTTACCAATTACGGATAATTATAATCATGTTTTATCATATATTTTAACTACTTTATTTCCTATTCCAAAAAGAAAAATTTACTGTCGATTTGAATGTCTGACGTTAAGCAACTCTCATTGAGCTGCTATACAAACTCGATTACTTTTTTATTGCTGGATACATATTGAGGTTACATTATATCATGAAATATAAATATTAGATATTATTATTCCTTACACACAATTAAGGTGTACGTTTTTTCTCAGTTGTCTGTGATTTTTTCTTATCTCGTGTGATATACTGAGTTTAGCCAGGGACACAATACAGAGTTCAAGTTCTGGTTATGGATTGAATTTGCTTGCTAAGTACAGGAATTTTCTGCAGCTAAGGCATGAAAATAAAAAATTGAAGACACCTCCTGTAAAAATGAACTTGTGGCTATTGATCATAAAAAATGAACACTAATCATACAGCGTCCAGAAGTTTTCCATTGGCCGAGGGAGAGCTTTGGTTGAGAATAAAGTTAATGTCTTCCTTATATGAATGTTCTGAAACCTTTTTCTTTTCATGTTATTTGATAAATTGCTTTGCAATTTACGTTCGATTGAATTTAAATAATATTGGTTCCAATCATAGATCGCTTAGCGTTCGCTGAGGGTTAGAACTCAATGTTATCGTTAATGGATAGAAAATTGCCTAGCGTTGCAATTTTGCGAACCATGATTGTTTTCCAGTCAATTGCAGATTGCAAAACGTCGTCGCCGTTGAACACAATGTTTACGCAATATTGGCCATAAAAGAAGACAGAATTGCCCACCTCATGTCTTTGATGAAGCACGCTGCTGTGTAAATAAATTGAGCAAACGCAGTAGGAGGTTTGCCAGCGATGGGAGTTCAAGAATGAAGACATTTCTTGAATTTTGAGAAAGATCGAAAAAAAGAGATGTGAATAAATGTTCGTTTTCACTTCAGTGGTTACGAGTGTTTGTTATTATAATTGTAGGTAATATGAGCTCTGCAATGTTTGAATTCCAGAAAAATATCGCAATCAAATAAATCAGATTTTTGTAAAAGAGGCACGTGTATTCGGATTAATATGTACGGGACGGAGGATGCAGTAATTGTAGGACATAATTCAGAGATGATTCTCTCTTTATTAAAAGAGTTAAAAAGTTAACTCTTTTTACATATGTAGCATCACAGTTTGCTCATTTTAGGGCAGAGATAGTAGTAGACTTAGACATTTTCGGCGGTCGAGTATATTCATTACAGACATAATATTAAGCATTATTAATTATCTTTCACCTCCGTAAATCAGTTAAACCCTCTTTTTAAGCTCATACACCAAGGAGATCCTCGAAGATAAAAATTGGAACCGTTTTTAAGTATCTTAGATGAGGAAGTTTTGAGTCTGAGTAAAAGGGTGGAAGGCAAATGATTTAACACATTTGTAAATTTAATAAAAGCGAAATAGAATATGGAACAAAATTTCAGAATGGCATTACGTTAACATTTAGAAATCCAAAACATACTTTTATTTTTTACCATATTTCGTTTATATTAGACCCATGAATGTGCCAGATCATTCTACAGCACTATGCGAAAAAAACACACTTCAAGTTCAGGCAAGTCAGATGTGCGTTTGAACGTAAAAGAAAGTGAGTGTCCTCCCTCCAAAAGTTGACCTGTGAGTGTAATGTGGATACAACAGTATTTCCTAACCTCACAGCCTCTCACCCATAGCTTCAAAACCCACGTAACCACCAACTATCAGCAGCTTGATTTATATTTTCCTTTCTCTGAAGGAGAGGGAAAAAGCACTATAATGAAAATGATGAGTTGGAATTCTAATATTATCCCAGCCAATTCTAGAAAAGTTACACGACTGCCCAGGGGCTGGTGACCGACTGGTTCGGAACCCCTGGATCAGAAATTCAATCGTTCGAGCATCGGAAAAACTGAAACTCCAGAGCAGAAAGCAGAGCTTATAAGACATACAAAACAAATTGTTGGTCATTTTTAAGCAACAGCTGGTCTGGCAGTGCAGTCAAATGTCATGATTTAGGGAGCAAAATGACTGCTTGTGTAAGGGACCTTCGTGGCAAGAAGAGTAAATGTTGGTAAGAAAGAAGTATTGTATGGAGTTTCTGAAGTAAATATGTACTGTTCAAACTTTCTCACTTCTCAAGCAGACGTCTGTTCGTTCGTTTAGAAGTTAGATGACTTTGTAACGTGTTTTCTGCCAGTAACTCTAAAGGACGCTACACCGACCACATTTACTTCTACCGTTATACTGTAGTCGTTTTACTTTCACAAATGTTGATATGATTTTAGTATGAAATTGGCGTCCATAATGCGTCAAAATTTGAACTATCATTAGTAATGATTAAGATTATTAATAATCATGAGTAAAGATTATCATTATAAAAATTATCCGTTGAACAAATATTATGATCATAATAATTAATTCTCAACACTAATAATGAAAAATAATGGTTCTTATCAGGAGGAGAAAGCAATGCCATTACAACTGTGCACACTTATTTTTTCCATGTCGTGTAGTCAGTCTACAAAACTGTGGTCTGTTCGGGCATATTTACCATCACTATTTGACATATATATATTTTAAGAAACGGCTGTTTTTGAAAATATTGAATACATAAAACTTTCACACATATTAGATTTTTTGAATGTCTTCGCTTTCCGTTCTTGAATATAACAGTTTGCTTCAATTTCTGAGCAGTCGACAGTACTGTTATATAACTTACTTTACAATATCAAATAACTACAACTTTTACGATAAGGTATTTTAAATTCAGTTTTGTATCCTACATTACGTACATTCCATGGGTGTAAATGAACTGTTTTCCTTATTTTTCTTTTGCAATCATAGATGTTCTTTCAGTTGTGAAGCACCTAAGAAAATCCAGTGAGTTCCCACAACCTGCTGCAGACCGACCATCCAAACAAACAAGTCAATCAGTTTCTATACGTGGCGGATCTGCCTGAAGATTTCCAAGGATCCCAGCACGACTCCAATCCTCCTCTGTTGGATCGAATCCAATCGTCTGGCATGCCAGGTAATTTAAAACTCAGTTCAAGCGAGCCATTGATTTCTTTAGATTGAGTCTTTAACCTTTAATCGAGCTTATTTTTTTCCGGAAGAGAGAAATGGAACACAAGCACACGCATTGGCTGGTCACACTGTGTCTCAACAAGCAGAACCGTAACGTGTTCTCAGAGTTGTGTTGAGTGCAGTGCTGGCTGATGTCAAGAAGGACATCAGGGTTAGACGTTAAAATGTTAACTGTTTCCTAGTGAAGAGCAGCACTTTATTTTTAACCTGATAATGTGCGCAGGATATTTTACTCGTATCAAACGAATACTAAAAACACTTTTTGATGAAGAAACCGACGACCAGAGAAACATTATCAGGGTGAAAATGTTTATGCCAGCATTACGTCAAAGGCGAAATTTGTGAAACCTAATTAATCTCCAGAGAAGATAATTATTTAGATTAGACGAGCATTGCACTAGTGTTTATAAAAACTATTCAGGTTCTGATAGTACTGCCGGTAAAACTGAAAAATATATTTTATTACATAAATTGTTAATTTTATCACTGTTAAACCAAGGAATTTCAAAGGGTACTAACTAGGCCATGTTATCGGTAGATAAAATACAGAATGGGAGTTCTATATGTATCAATGAAAAATATTCATTCAAAACACAGTAATTCGTCGTTAATCTTTAATACATTAGTCTTTATAATTATTTAAATCAGTAAAATCTAAACCATGGAACTTCCACGGGAACTGTCTAGTCTAGTACTTATTATACGTGTCTCTGAAGCGATAGCAGTGCAAGATTCTTAATTCATCTTCATAACTCCTCTCAGAACGGCTGCATCTTCGATTTGAGTACTATTTAAGATAAAATAGAATATGGCAACAGGAATGAGCCGCGTGTTCCATTCTTGGGTTCCTGCCCATGTTCCAAGCCGTAAGTTTTTTTTGTACTGTGCAGGTAGGTGACACAACTCTTGTTATCCGTAGCTAGAAAATAAAATCTTATCTTCAAACTTGTAGAACATCAGGATGAAGACCTCCTCGTTGAAAAAGGGTAATATTTAACCAGTTTCAAAGTTAGAACATTTATTAGGTAAATATTAGCGAGTCATAAAAGTTTCCCTCTGCTATGGAGGACGCAATCAATTTTCCAAAACGTTTTTAGAAGAGCAACGTTAATTCCTGGGAAAATGCTAAATTGTTACGAGATTTAAAGCGAAGATACAAAAGAGAGAAGTCGACCCGAATCGTATTGCCCTGATAGGGACTTGAAGAAAATATAAAACTATAAAAAGCAATACCCTATCGTATTATATCAAATTATCTAATTATAGCTGCTAGAAAAAGTTCCGTGGACAACACCTACAGAAATATCCACGATAAATACGTAGGATTTTGTCAATATGTTCTAAAATAATTATGTCTTATCTTGGAAATGCTAGGAAAATTCATAGTTTCCCATTAACGTACTTCCGCTAGAAAGGGGGAAGTAATAGAAAAAACTGAAAACAATCATATCTTTCTATGAAGTTTTATTTTACTCACTATTATTGTAATCAATCTTAGATGTCTTCAAAGGCTATAACGTAAAGATAAATCCTCTTAGGTAAGTAATGAATGTTTTTAGCTTGTCATTATAATGGTAGAAGATTTCATAAGTTCTGGTAGATGCAAACTAAACTGCTGCTCAACCTAATATGGACTCCGATCATGCCTAAAGTTTTTTACAAATAATTTGTTATAGTCCTAAATTCTAAATTTTTGGTTTAAAAAATGGTTAAAATTATGTGCAGGACGTCTTATTTTCACCAAATTTATGCAATTTTTCGATAAGTTAAAAAACAACTTGGTCCTTGTAGGGTAAAGAAGAACCTTTGAAATGCAAGCCACAATAGACATGGCCGGTCAGTATCACATACATCATTTCATACAGCCTCACTCTCACATGTTAGTTGCACGGCGATGCCGCACCATGCAGTAAACTCTACGGACTTTAATCCTTAAAACGGTTGAAGGATCGGGAAAGTTCGAAGAACTTCCCAAAACTCGATCATTTTTTCAGGTTTGCTCGAACAAGTTGAGCAGAGAAATAGAAATAAAAAGGCCTCATAAAATCAAGAGAAAGTTCTCCTACCATCGAAGCATTTTACTCTTAATACCAAAGATCAAAAGCAAGAAGTTTTCAGTGGAGTTTGTTGGAAGACGAGGGTTTAGTGAAAATTTGTTCAAATGAGGATCCTTAGAGACGGAATTTTAGATTAGTGAAAACAATTTGAATTCGGTTGCCCTATTTTTGAGCTTGCCAAGGAAGAGTGGAAAAAATAAACACGGCTGAAAGTTTCCTAATTCGAATTCTAGAAAAGGTTTCAAATAAGTTTAGAATGAGAACTTTTTAAAGTGGAAAAGCAAATGCTTTTACCGTTCATAAAATTCATTGCTAATTCATAGGCTATTTTTGTGATTTAAGGCAAACATGTGACTAACTTGAATAGTATTCAATTATTTTTAAGTCAGATGTTAGAGTAGTTCAGTGTACTACTGCATTTAATTTCCATTGTCAAATGAACACCAACACCGGCAACTAAATTACACACATTCTGAATTTGTTCGGTTTGGGTCCGTAATTTGTTTCATGAGTAACTTAGTAATTATGCGTGGAAAATAAGTATGTATCATTCATGATACGCGGTACGTTTACGGGTTAAGACAAATATTTCAATGACTTGATGATAAAAGTCTTCACTTCGGACGAATATCCAAAGAATTTAAATATTTTTTTAGGATATAAAAAGTACCACAATGATTGCAAAATCCTGCTCATAGTAGCCAAATATTAGAACAATACGTTCATTAACTTGAACATGAAAATAAATTTCGAATCAGAGTAACAATTGTTGTCCAAGCTTTTCAAATAGGTGATGAAAGGCCAACCTTATCTGAAATAGTTGCGTTCAAGCAGTGTAATTTTACACGCACTTCTTGAGGTGCCACATAAACGGATAGCATTGTTCTCGTTATTTGAACCAAAGCAAAAAATTGTTTTTTGTTCATAGGGGGAAATAATTTGGCTTGTCAGTATTGGTTACTTCTGTACGAAACCAATTAGTTCATAGAGATAGCGTTCAATATGAAGCAATGCAAAGTATGTTACTTGAGTCCGCACACAATTGCTTCGTTATTTTCTGTCTTGTCAAGTGGTGATTACTTAGTAACTGATCAAGTAAAAACTTACTAACTGACCAGGTAATTACTTAGCAGCCGATCAAGTAATTACTTAGCAACTGACCAAGTAATTATTTAGTAACTGATCAAGTAATTGCTTAGTAACTGGTCAAGTAATTACGTAGTAAGCGATCAAGTAATACTGGGTAACTTTTTTCAGTTTAAACGCAAAAATGTGTGCTGCATATGTTGTCAATGAGTTCAGGTCACTTGCTTTTGTTCTCTAAAAGCTCAATTAAGGAATCCTAGAAATATAACGACCTCTATTTTTTCATGGTAAAATTAGATCTTTGAATGGTATATTTTTTAAAAACTTGGCCAAGGAAAAACTGAGTTTTCATCTAACTCTGCGTGGCAAAACACAAATGAATATACCTTCCCCGAGACAATATTGTGTGAACATGCAATGATGCTCATCATTAACATGCAATGATGCTCATCATTAACATGCAATGATGCTCATCAATAACATGCAATGATGCTCATCAGAGATACACCGCTACATCACTTCGGTCATTGCTATGACAACACTGGAGTAGAACAACACAGCAGGGTTTGGCTAGTACAAGGTACTTTGAACTGGTACTGGAACATAATGGGCAGCACATCATGCAGTACATCAGTAATTATTGCTTTAGACTTTTCAAGAACAAAAGTTTGTCTATCACTTCATTGATATAAAGAATTTTAGTCCGGACAAATGGACGCATTTCAGGTGATCTTTGAGGAAGTCAGATCTTTGAGATCTCTGGAATTGCATAGATCATCAAGACCTCAGGAGTTGTGTAGATCTTTGAGACCTGCGGAGTTGTGCAGATCTTTCAGATCCTTGGAGTTGGATGTGGAGTTATAGATTCATAACTGCCTCGCTTTAGAGTGACAAGGCGGAGGCGTTACCAGAAGACTGCTGTGTTGGGTGTTTTCTGCCAGCTCCAGGACCACAGAACTCGGAGTTCAAGCAGCAAAATCTGCTTTGGATTGTAGAGTATCTCTGCTTCAGATTGCCCATAATCATTCACACTCCTGCTGCTCTTAGTAAACACTATGAGATATTGCTGAGAAGTAAAATATCTCGATGGCCTTCAACTTCTAGCACAGACTATTTAAAATTTGTGTAAACCAAGGTACTTTGAAGTCTTTAAAGAATTGATATCCTTGAGCTTCTAACGCAGAGTGGGAGAAATTAATGACAGGGACCTGAAATGTTTATAAAACTGTGATCCTCTTGATTATTGAGACCGCTGTGTGAAATTGATGAAGGGCAAATATTTTGACGCTTGTGTAGGTATCCTTTACCTTTAAGCGTATACATCCAGGGTTAAAAGGCACGTCCCAGTGGCAGCTTACTGTAATTTCTCAGTGACGACAATTATCGTAAAAAACTTGTGGCTTTAATTTTTTTAGAAATACTAACATATTAGTTCTACGGTTGGAAAAGAATACCTTTTAGTGTTTTCAAAATCTAAGTTACCGTTAAATAAATACCAGACAAGAGACTTAAGTTTAAATCAAGGACAAGGACTAATAAAGAACACTGTGGGAGTGAGTAGCTGTCACTAAAGAGATAGCAGCACCACAAGGCAATAATGTACAATTGTTTATCATGGCTGCTTTTATCATGGCTGCTTTTATCTATCATTATCATGGCTGCTTCAGCATAAATTCAAATTAACTACACCCGTTATAATCTAAGATTTTCGTCCTACCCTGAACCATACACTTCATACTCTAATATTTCCACTGTACCCTCAACCTCTTCCTTTACAATTTAAGATTTTTAATTGGAACGCTGGGCAACGCGATGACGTGACATGCTGCAGATGGCGGGTGCCTTGCCAGCAGGGCTCGAGTTATTGCAGCAGATTTTTTCCGAATTTCAGGAAACAAAAGTTACCTCCTAATGATTTTCTAATTCTATCATATCCCCTTTTAGCCCTTATGAAACTTGTCCTCGGGTGGACTGTGTATATTGTGCAACGAAGTATGTATATCTGGTACCTCTGTAATTGTTTAACACCTACACGAATGCTTGTATGGCTCTGGTGAAGCACATGTTTAGGCATTTGGATATTTTTGGTACAGTATTTAGCACCTTAAAGTACCAGAGTACGCTTTGAGCCATCACTAGTACTTCATTCAGCACCAAAATCGTACACAGGTACTCTCTAATACGTCTGATATTGTTGACATTGGATTACTTTCAACGTCTCAAAATGAAATATACCATTTCTTATTGACAATTTGCTCACAAGGCCTTTAATCTATTTACATTTTTATTGTAATCCCTTTCTTCCGAAACATATATACGTATGATAGAATAAATATTTATTGCACTCAATAATATTTTCTTTGTTGAACTTCGAGCTTAAGTTCCGAATTTCTTTCTTTCAGAATTGTCCCCAACCAGTGTTACTTTTATAAAATAAATAAAATTGTTATGTCGTATTTCTTACAACAGGAGCAACTCATCATCAGAGTTGTAAGTAAAATATCCCAACACACAATCTTTCAATGTTTTCAGTAACGCTTTTCTACTTCAAATGATCAGTGTGAAAATGTTCAAGGATTTTTCGATTGATCAGCTGGACATGAATGAATTTTTGAAAGGCCTACGAATTGACTTTCTTTGAAAAGGATCAGAAAGCATACTATAATTAAGCACGAACATTGGCTCAAAAATGCATGTATCGTCAACAACAAGCTAGCAACAACACTACGACTATAATTATAACAGTCACTATCATACAAGAACAATCAGTCAATCAGAACAATCTTAAGATCTAAGCAGTCTTCTTATGTCTACCATAGAAAGCAGGAGCCATTTGGTTCTCGTGTAGAACATAGGAATTATCAACGAGAGAGTTACCAAAACGGCAAGTGAAGCAAGAGAATAATTTATCAGAGTTGTAAGATTTAAAGAATTGAAAGGTGTCGCAATTTTTTTGCGGTACGATATGAGAAAAGATGAGAAAGTTCAGTGATGAGAGTAAGAAGAGAGAATACTTAAATGTAATGGACGAAGCGTAAGTAACATCAGTAAATGATGCACATTTTCTTAGCATGGTAATCTCCTGCATCAATTCAAAGGATGACTCTATTTTCCCTCTTTGATAGTAGTAGAATGATTCACTACAAACAGCAACTATTGCTTCAAGAATCATACAGAGTAAACGCAGTGCTTGTGTGTACAGCTGCAGCATGGCTGACCTCACCAGCATGCAGGCAAACAAAGCTCTAAGCATCCACATTAAGCAGGACACATTACATCTACTGGATACACCTGCGGACGAAGATACAGACACTGAAGACGACAGCACCTTCCCAATGGAAGACGGAGCGCCATCTCCGCTAATCCGATTGCTCCCCTCACCAGATGGCGCATAATCTCTACCCCTGGACCCTCTGTCCGTTCCGTCGATCTCATTTTCCCAAGATTCTTCGTCACCCAGCCGTTGTCTCGAATCAGAATTGCTCGCTGAGATTTCTGGCGTAGATTTATAAGAGCGAGAATCTTCTTCAGCCCTAGTGAAGCCGTCGTTCGTTTCAGACTTAGGAACATGATCTTCAGAATGCGACTGTGTCACTGTCAGGACAATTGGAGCGGCGCTCGCTGCATGTGACGTTCGAGCTATCAGAAGCCAAGATCCTTCATCCTTGCGAGCAGCTGAGGAAACTCCTAAGCCGAACACCCGGCATCCGTCTGAGGAAATCTGTTCGTTTGCAAGAAAACAACAGAAAATTAGCGATGCTTATCATCCACTTTCGAAATCTGAAAGATGATAGAAAATAAAATAGAAATATGGTCATTTTTCAAGAAACAAAGTTGAAGAAAATCCTCCGTGGATGTGCTCATGTTTCCAAGTTTCTGTGAAAAGTCTAGGACGAACATCAGGTATTCACGCTATGATAGATAATTTCGAAGATATAAAGCTGCTTGTTAGGGAAGTAATTAATAATGTCGCAATGAATTATAAAAAAGTAATTATACCGTTAAAAAGCTTTCGGGATGAACACTTGGAATCATTCCATTTAAATCCGTTGATGAATTTGAAAATTCCAAACTATCCACGAAAGAAAAGTTTTAAATATTCTCAAACGAGGCTCATGCGTTATCTTGGTGACATCAAAGCCCCCCTGTGAGTAGATAAGCTTGTAAATAAACAGTCATTGTCTAAAATGTAATTCCTGAACCTGAAGAGGAGACAGAATCAATACACACGTTACATCTCCAATTCCACACGCTATAACCCCAATTCCACACGCTCCATCCCCAATTCCACACGCTATATCCTCAAGTCCACACGCTATAACCCTAATTCCACACGCTATATCCCAAATTACACACACTATGTTCCCATATCATACACTATATTCCTAATTGCAAGCGCTATATCGGTTAGAACACGAATAAGTATGTCAGAAGAAGTACCCTAGAATAAAGAGTAAGAACAAAAGCTGTTTAGTTTGCTAATGCGTCATTGTGCTTATAAATGCACTGAGAGTTGTCATTCGACTACTCTAGTCTCCCACATATTACCAGGGACTCTTTGTCTTTCTTATTTATCAAATTGCATTCCTGATAATCGAGATAAAAGTGTTTTACTAGTTACAGGCTTCAGTTGTTTCTTCATATAGTACTATTATTTACACTTACAACTGATATAATTTAGTACTAAACCATAATTTCAAATCCAACACTTGGTATCTAATAGTAGCAACTTTATATATATGTATATATATA
>VCRD01003705.1:8362-25222 GCA_006783055.1 Trinorchestia longiramus
ACGTCATCATACCGCCATTTGTTTTTTGTCAATCGCGACTGTACGGGTCGCCCCCATGTACGACTTGCCCCCACACTACCCTACTGCAAAATTCCTGCATCCAAGCATACTGTATCTACCTAGACAACCCAAACTTCTCTGCTGCTCATAGGAGAAAATCTTCATTTGTTCCTGAAGTCGTTTAACTGTGTCTGAAAACTTCATGAAACTCTTTGCATGCATTTTGAACTTGGGAATCATCTGGAAACAAAGTTCAGTTTTACGTGTCTGCTCCACCGCTCCATGTTCTATGCCCGTATTACGGTGGATTTGGTTGCTTTAATCGCCGAGTTCCAACGAGTTTCTTCTCTCCAAATGGGTTGCATGAGACATGGATAGAAGCGAGTGAAATTGTCCCATACTTTAGAGTTTAAGAAGTTTATTGCAAGGGACCTAAATAAACATCAGGCAGTCTCCTATAAACATTGCACTTAAACATTGCACACTAGGTATTTTAAATAAAATATTTATAGTCATGACCAATGACATCAATTTTAAAAAGAAACTAGGAACAGTTTATCTTCTTCTATTTATCTTCACCAGCTGGGTCGACTGGTGAGCGAATCTGCTTGCGAGCGGAAAGACCTGGGTTCGAATCCCGCTGCCGACATGGTTGACGCGGCTAGAAATATGGCATGGAACTTGGGTAAACAACCGAATAATTATCGAAGTAATTATCCGACGCAAGAATGGGCCAGAAGGTTCGTTCCTATAGCCTCATTCTATTCTATTCTATTCTTCTAAGGCCTCTGAAATTAAAAATGAGTGCAAAGAGTTTGTCTTGCAGAGAAGAATTTCATATTTACGTTTACCGAATGAACAGTCGCAGGATAGAGCAACCCCGCCCAGTCTTGTGGCTAGATCAAAGCTCCCGTGAGAGCTACGAGGTCAGACAACTGCGTTACCCCTGTCTCTTTAAGGCATGCCAGCTCTATATAACATTCCAAAACAAGGTCAGACCAAGACCTGCTTTTCAGTACCCTTGCCTTACACAATACTCGAGCGCACCAACTGTCACAAGCAGTGAACTCCTCCTCGTAAAGCATTGGCTGCGATTTCTACGCTGCCACTGACAGGACGTTTGTCTCAATATTATCGGTTTCTTGTAAACAAAATCGCTAATGATCGGTAACTTGACCTTCGAGTAATTGCTATGGACAATGAAAGCTTAAATGAAAACAGGCAAAAAGAGTAGTCATGTATAGTCATTATTGGAGTGACTCACAATGACAGTTCATTTTATTTTACAACATAAAAAAATCGAGGTCACCAGGTGAGATTTGGATATACCGAGTACCAATCGATGATTTTGGATGCAGGTGAGTTGGCAGAGTAGAATGCAAGTGAATGGAACGTACCCATTATATTCTGACTGATGCACATGATGGAAAAGTAGTGTTACAAAGCATAACAAACTTGATACGATGTAGGCTGAATAGATTCAGAAACAGTGGTAGAACAAGAACATATCTCTTTAGATAACAGACCTCTTGGTTTTAACAAACAGTAAGAAAATTAAAATCGGGAAATTTTCAAAATGCGCTAATCGAAATCCAAAAAAGTGTCCGCTGATTGCCAGTTAATCAATATTCAGTGAATCGATTCCAAACACTGGGATTGGAAATTCAGGCCTTCTAGTTTAAATAGTTGATCATTTAAAATATAAAGAATGTACGAGGTATCACAGTTTACTAGAAATTGATTTTTGAATAGAAAATACTCTCTCCAGTCCGAAACAGTTCATTTACAGTCGGGAAAACATTTCGACATTTATGTTACGGAAAACATTACGGAAACTGATTACCTTTGGTTTTTGGAGCTTTTAAAAGTATAAGGTATGTATGTACTAGGTCTCCAACTAAGTTTCGAACTTGATCCATAAAAAAGGGAAATTTTCCCACGGGAAACTTAGTTTTCGGGTCCATCTTGCGCAGAATTATCTTGCGCGTCACATTTTGTTCGCATTTGCCTGTCCAACAATGGAGCCGTTCCGAGAGATTATTCACAACTTGCTGCTCTACCAGTTTCAATTGGTTTCTGCTAGTTTCTGCATTACGAGCGCAGAATTGATTTGTTACCAGAACAATGACAAAAATGTGTTCAGGTCAATGGAGACTAATTCAATTAATGTTGATTGATACTTTTGGGCACTTGAAATAATATATTTTCCATTTTTTGGCTAAAGTTCGGACACTTAGTTGGAGACCTTATATAACGTTGAAAATATTAAACGTTGATTTTTTGGACTTTTTATCCCTCTGCACCAACTTTTTCCAATCAAGGAAAAAACTTGCTTTCACCGACTTTTTCCGACTAGAGAGAGTACACCTCAAAAATCCTCCGATCACCGGAACATTAAGTAAACACCAATATCTCGAAGTCATTCCTCGGTGCAGGCAAGGTCCGTGGTTATCTCTTGCCTGATTACCCCTGAAAACTGCTGTGCAGGAACACCATACTCTTCAGCATGTTTACAGAGTCCTTAAAGTGAATAAAAAAGCGAGCAAAGCTCCCTGCTCTCCCATCACGGCCCCGCTACACTCAACATAACATCGAGCACATAAGAGAGGGCGGGCCTAAAATTTGGAAAAATATTCCTTCAGTTGCAAAGAAAGTAAATATTGATCTGTTTTTTCGAAGCTTGCATATTGTAATATTACTATTGAAAAGACTAGTTTATTTCTAGTGCACTGAAATTTTCTTTTGGAATTACTTTTTCCTAAAAAGTACAAAATGCACCATAATTTAATCAATTTTTTCTTTCTCCAGAATTGGGTACGAATAGTTTTTCGTTTTAATGATAAGTTTTGTAATACGGTAGAATTTTTTTTTATATTTTAAGAAGGACATTTCTTTACCCCATGCACTGAAAGTGTCTTTTAGAATATCATATTTCATTTTCGCATGCGTCTTCAAAAGAAACAAAAAACTGAGCCAGAGCATAGGTACTCCCTGACTACATGGTTATTGATTCAATAATTTACTTCTTCGGAGCGTATTCATAGTACAGGGTAACATGACTTCTTTCTTCAAAGGAAGTTCCTTCCAAAAAAAGGAAGTTATGTTGCCGTACCCCCTGTAGAAAGCGAACTCTTTTCAATCTCGTAATGACATACCAGCAGTTGTGTAACACTCTGTTACTTCCGGCAAGTATGCTTGCAGTTAGCTGGCTTTGATCCAACAATCTAGAACTTTATGTTCTGAAAATAGCAGAGCGTACGTATGGAGAGCACCAAGAAAAGCTTATGTCTACTGCATTCTCCCAATAGTAGTTTATGAAGGCTGCTTTGAGATGATTTGGTTGCCAGCTTCATGTTATTCCCCTAGAACTAATTCAATCCTCGATGGTCGGATCCTTGCTGATAGTATCTGAATATCCTCAACACTCAAATTTTAATCTTGGCCATTATATTGCTCCTGAACATTAACGCATTCCAAGAGAATAATGGGCTCATGCAGTGCCCAAAATGTTTAATTTTAGTTTGTAAAGCATCTGAATACAATCTGTCATGAACAACATTATCGTCTAATGTCTGCATCATTGAATCATTATGGAATTATCTAGCAGAGACTAAAAAACAGAGTTCCCCGTCTATTAATGTCAAAACAATGTCGTTAATGTTTCAGTAGAAGAATAGGACAATATTCCACTGGACACTAAGTGGGCACTTTACAAATCTAATATTAACTGGGGAAAGTAAAAATATAGTGTTAATATCAGGCGTTTGTATAATATTCGTATTTAAAACTTTGCATGCAGAGGGCAGTCAAACCCATGCTCTATTTCCTAGTGAGAAAAAGATTTAGTTAGCATAGTGATCCAAACCGTGAATTTCGAATCTCTCTTCTGAGCTCTTTCTGAATACACGCAAGACTTTCTTACTATGCCAACCTTCATTAATTCTTCAGTTTCCGGAAGTCAAGTGAAAGTGTTTTTCTTTAACAAACTCGCAGACATGTGAAAACTATTTTATTACTGATAACTTTCATTTTTAATTTGGTGAACCCATCACGGTCAGCGAGGTGAAAAACTGGGTTTCGGTTTCGCGTGAACAAAATACGATTTCCCGCAGTACGAAAAGTAAGATGCACTCACTTTCAACAGACATATAAGGTCATATTTGCTTTCTCTCGGTGGGGGCTTCAATGGTAATTCTAGAAGGACACACCCACCATAGCGAGGCCTTTAGGATTCAATCCACTCGCTTCATAATCTTCCCGAAGCTTCGACCGCGATATTTTGTAAAGACGTTTCTGACGAAGGTTTGAATTGAAGGCGTAAAAGTTCACCTCAGAAGCGATCAAGTATTACGGCTGTCTACTCCCCTGCAAGTTGACATTTTCAAATGCGGAAGAAGTAATTGCATCAGTTTCATGCAACAATGGCTATCGTAAGTTAGCGCTCGTGGTGGGCACGCGTGGCAACCCAAGCGTGGTTTTCCCTTTTGCTTCGTGGCCAGTGCGGCTGGACTTGCAAATTTTTGGAGTTTCCTCAGCTGTATATGTCAAAGCATTGCCAAATGGCAAAAGTGGGACGACATTTTTTAGGAATATTATATGCATAAATTGATAGTAACCTCATACGAACAAATGATGAACCAGGACTATGACACTCTCAGGGCCCATTTCTTACAGTAACGATTTCACCTGTACCGAGAAAGTTGGGATACAAGAATCCAATATGTTTTTCAAAATTCGTTCATTTATTAACGAGCTATGAAAATTTATTACAGCACTAAGAGATTCCATCAAGTAATATTTTGCGTGAATGTACAATTCAGTGGACTATCGGCATAACTGAATCCCCAATAGGAGAAAGTTGAGATTTATAGAGAGAGTTAGCACAATAAATTATTGGTCCTCCAGTCGGGTTGTTCAAATTTATGAGATGTAGTACACGTTACATTTCAGTTCTTGAAATTACAGATTCAACGAAGTTGATTACACTTCTTTTAATGGTTGAATTAACTAGTCGCCTCAGTAGTTTTTACATCGCATTGTGATAATATTTATTGTTACAATTCTACACAGATTAGCCTGATATTAATGTTGATAACTTGTTTACATGGGTATGGGAGGATTGCAAGAGGAATTTATTCAACGTTTGCGAAAAATTTATATTATCAAGAACATAAAAGAAACTGTCAGTTGATGAACAGCAAAAATTGTTTTGATTGCGCTATTAGATACAAAGCACAGTACTTTCATGAAACTTTCAAATTCTAAACTTTTTATTCCGACTTTAAAAGAAACACAAATAAGTGAATGATGTCGAGAATCAAACCTTCATACATTATCAAGATAGAGTGTTCGGAGCAAATTGAAGACGAGGGGGGCAGACATTTTTGTGACTGCTGACGTTGCGTAGAATGATGGATGCATGGTTCCCCGCTGAGGTGAGCTATATTCCTCGGATGACCGCGGCTGGTGAAGCAACAGCTCTCCAAGCGTCAATTCTGGTGGCTGTGATTCATACACATTCACAATTTTCCAGATTTCTTGTATAAGCTTCAACTTTAGCCAACAAATTTTTACTGTTTACACTACTATCGGATTCTAGGGAACATTGTTGTTTAAATACCAATAACTGATAAACTCAAAAATATTCAATTGTTAGTTCTATTAGACGGTAACGCTTATTCCCATAGTGCTTACAATTGCGTTTTTAATCGGCTGATAAAGAAAGTTTATATGATATTAGTGTATCAATTAAGAAATGTAACTATTATATCACTTATCAATATTAACAGTTTTAATATTCTTTCATATACAAAACGAGAACAATTTTAATACTAAAGAACTCCCTATAAAAATAATCGCGTCTCCACTTGGAGTTTAAAAGATTAGCAAAATACTTTAGAACTGCCAGTACTTACCATAACTCCTCACATTTATAATACCACTACTTCTTTCTCGCACTGTAGAATGTAGAATGCCACAGTTTGAAATTTTTGATTATAAATGCCGCTAGGACTTTCAGGTACAAAATGTTGAAATGGGGAGAAATTTCCCATCCTCCCAAAACTGCACGGGATGTTTAATATTAAGTTATGCCAAATATGCGATGCCAGATTCTTATCTACATTTACACAATTGTTTTTTTGTACCGCCAGTAAACGAAAACTTGAAATCTGCAGAGTTGAACGAACGGCACGGTTCTTCAACGACAGGCGATGCCTTAATGGAGAACATTACGAACATTACGCTAAACGAAATCTTATTGTTACTTACTAAATACCAATCGAAAAATATCAATTAATTTACATCGAGTTTTTAATGCCTCCAGTAACCAGAGTTCAAAAAAAGTTCATTAAAAAGCTGTCGACATCACCAGTAAATCTGCCACATGCAAAACGACATGAACTGGCATGAAGTGAGCTGCATCGTTTACAGGTGAAGGCCAAGCTTCATTTTATTACACTGCTTCATTAAACAATATAGTTGGCTAAAAGCTTGGACGAGTAAAAAATATTATACCTTGCATCACAAGGAGTCTCAAAAAGTGCCCTATGCATCCTTAATCATGGAAGTAGCGCTTAACGTTTTGTTGTCAACATTCTTGACTCTTGTAAGTGCAATTATATTAGTTTTCGTTCTCAATTCAACCGTTGTTTTTAGAAGCATTCTCTCACAGTAAAAACGTCCATGCCGTTAGATAATTCCTTTACATTCTTCTAGCGTAGCTGGTTCTTTAAAGAGGTCAATTTAAGAAACGTTCTCCTTTTATGCCATGCCAATAGAGGTCATGTCAGTAAGATGTTCTAGGACTCACCTTAAACTGCGACCACTTGATGGCCTCCACATGCGTGTATCTCACTCACTTGCTTCGCAACCTAGCCGTCTTTTGGCAGACCATTCACACGCAGCAAGGCAGTCCAAATTGGAGGTTTTGTTAAAGTATCAGGACATTAAGTAAGGCACAATAGTATTGTTTTTTGAAGCCAAGAGAAAATGGGCTCGTTCCTGGAAAACAGTACCACACAAAAGGAGCCTAAAAAGTAATACGCTGCGAAGTAAGGGCGCCATTAAAGAGTTGCTGATACGGATCATAATAATCTTCATGGTTCATTGGTTCAGAGAAAAGGTAAACCGCCACGATATTTGATCTTATCTTAAGAAGCATTATAATTATTTTTTGCACGTTATTCTTTCGCATAGTTTTGAAAAATTTCTCTCGCTACCGATTTCTTCAGTTGGTAGATTTGTAAGAGTGTAATGATATCAGTAAAATTATGGTTATAAATATAAAAATTTCACTGATATGAATTAATTTCGAGGTACTTAACACTTTGCTTCATCGTTCCCCTGCAACCAGGTACAACTGATTCTCTACCTTGGTTTTCTGTTATTACTTAATTTTCATTAAGATTTAAAGTTCTATCTGAGTGACCTAGTATTAAATAAACGATTGAAAAATATGCAGGTAACTGCCCAGTATATTGATAAGCTACATTAAACATAACTTATGAAGATCTCGACACTTACTGAGATGAATCATGCTTGCAACTGGTCAGCATTGCAGACGCTAGCCAGTATTGGCGCGGATCACTATAATTATGGGTCATTATCGGTACGTATAACTACTATTAAAGTGTGACTAATTGTGTGATAGTAAGCCAGCCGTATCCCTAGTTACCATACCCGCGTTTACTACAGAACAGGCAGTCAAAAATCGAACAATCTTCCTTGATGCAAACAGCTTTCTGGCAAATGTCTTTCTTGGTGACAGTGTCAAGCAATTACACACTTCTCGTACATCAATATTTCCCATTTTAGCAGCCATTATGAAAATTCACCGAGAGATTTTTCAAGATTTTCTCAAAATTAAATTAAAACATTCCTACTAAAATATTTTAGCCTGTGGTTGCAGCGCAAGATGATTTTCTAAAGATGCTCTAGAATAGAACAGAACAGAATAGAATAGAATAGAATAGAATAGAATAGAATAGAATAGAATAGAATAGAATATGGCAACAGGAACGAGTTGTTTGGTCCGTTTGATCCTCTACAAAACCTGCATGCGATTCCTGAGCATTTACTTCTTTGATTGTGCGTCGAAGTACGTGCATTTTGCCTAACGCACATATCAGGTGAGTGTTCTAATTGTATGACAGGTAATGTCTATGGTTCTCTATCGCATTCTAATGCTACACTAAAGGAGATGAACTTAACAACAATGTTAAAATTTCGTTTCCCATAGAAGTAGTTTAGACTCACTTTTTAGAACCCCCATGCACAATGTAAGTACTGAATATTCAAGTCGAAATTCTCTCTCAAAGACAGAGAATAAATTTTCTAAAACTAATCGACCGTAAATGAGAGTTTCTTTACCTACATATGTCAGGTCTTTTAAAAACTTTGGAAAGGAAGGAATTGATTCAACTTCATAATTATTTCTACAGGTTACGTCACAAATTATGATAATGAACCGAAGGTCAAACGTCCTGGTTAAATATTAACTTGTTACTTATTATCACATTTTTAATAGCACTCATTTTTAATTTCTGAGCAAGTAAAATATTAAAAAGAGCATCTTATGAGTTAAAAAATTTGCAAATACTACATGTACAGAGGAACACATTAAATATAATCCGTTCTGTCCAAATCAGAATATAAAATATCATGTAAAGGGATGAGAAAATAAAAATATAGTAAATGAACTTTTAAGAGTTGAAAGTCAAAAGTAATAAATGAAAAACACTACGGTGAGCACTAAGCAAAGAACAAATTTGACCTACGAAGAGTAGTTCATTATTTTAAGGACAATATGAATGCTTTTCATTACAGCCTCATGAGTAGCGCATTCCCCGACAGCAGTGCCATGACTGACACAGAACTGAACAAATGTAGTGGTCAACCACTTTTGACTCCCTTCTTTATTGTGCCCAGGTCGACACTCGCCCAACGCTCACCAAGATGAAATGTTAGCGCGTCTGAAATGAGATTTTCTCGATTCAGCTTCTGGGAGTTACTGTTCCATGGGTATGATGAGTGGGAGCATCGTCCTGTTTGAGATAACGTCGTAGTGATTTGGCTTCTGTTGAGAGGAAACGCTCAATGAAGATAATTAATTAATAAGCATTCATGCTCGTAACTAACAAATGTATGAGGATTTTTTGAAAAAATGAGGTCTCTTCAGTGCAACTTGAGTTGATGGGTTGTTATGTACGTATAATGATGATGCATTCCTACCTTTGGGGCATTCTTATTACGAGTACATGAGAGGGTCTTCTGATAAAGCGCTGCTTAGTCATCTAAGCATTCAAACGTGTTCACAAAAAATTAAAAAGATCAAAACATGAATTCCACACTAAGAGTTCTTACGCTTCTACAAGAGAAACAGAATTTATTCTCTTATATGAAAAATCAGTTTTCTGAATTGAATCTTCATTTTACATCACCTTGCAGAAGAAACCTCATGCTGAATGTAAATGTACATGGTTAAGGCCAAAACGTGTACATTTGTATACTTTAGTACTGAAAGCAAACATAACAGTATGAAGCTGCACGATACAGGGCTTTGGAAAATCCCTGAGAACTTTTCATACCATAAAGTCTATTTCAAGCGAGGAACTATAAGCGATTTAAAAGTAAATTTACAGGATAAAAGCCTGTACTGATGCTAAGGAATGTGACTATTACAATTGTTTATGGTTATCATTCATAAATACCAGCTGAATTCTATATTAAAACATGTCTGCTAATAACATACGGATACGCAGTGATTTCATCACACGCCTTATAATGCGTGAACATAGGATTTCCCGATCGTATTCTGCACATTAGAGGCTCGTCCCTCGGAAAGTATGACTTTGTACTCCAGAGCATCGATGCTATTTTACTTCTACTTGAATCATGAAGTAAATCATACAATTGTAGTAAATTTGATACAATAATATAAAACTTCACAGCTCTTAGTTCGGAATAAAAAACAAACCAGTTACGTACAAATATGAACTGAAAAATCAATACCCATAACCATAAGTTCCCTTTGGTCAATAAATTTCCGAATTCAAGATGATCAATTGTTTTAATATGAAGCAAGTTGCAAAATGAATTCCCTATTGTTCTTTCTCGTCATAGTCAGTACAAGTAGACCTAATAAAGTTTGTTGATGACTCAGTTCTATTTCATTTTTCTAGCGTCGAATTTTCTAATTAAAACAAAGAAGAAATGGTTTGTAGAGACAACTCAAATTACAAAATATTATAGTTAAAAAATTAACTTCGATTTTAAGCTTTTAATTTATCTCTTTTTGCAAGGTAGAAGCCTTTATTTCTTGGAAAAATAGTGAAATCCTAATGTGACCGACAATTTAAAACATATACAATTGTGCTTAATGAATTAAACCTCACGAGGCTATATATCTGGGATGCAACTAAAAGTAGCCAAAATATATTGTTATTGGTAGAAGAGTACAGAAAATTTCACGACGACAAAGGCCCAAAGCGCTGAAAATTATCTTTAGTAGACCATCTTTAACCTGAAGATTTGAGTGTTGAATGTTTCATGTGAAGACGACAAATGAATGTACATTCCAACTTAAATAAACCCTGCTAATAAATTGGAAAGGCTATTACACCTATGATTCATACAACACCTCAATTTTTAAAGTCTTTGACCTTGATTGAAGTTTCGAGGGAAATTATAGCATATAAATGACCCTAGCAAACGATGATTTTAAGCAACCACGCCCGCCGTAGCGCAAAAATTGAGCACAGGTATTAGTTTGCTATCGGCAGTCCGTATCTCAGTTACCATAGACGGCGAACTTATTTTTTTTCCCCTCAGTGAAGACTTACTCGCCCACGTCCTGTTCAATTGTGAAAGAATGCAATGATTACGTTTTGGTTCAGACGCTGTAACTGTTGGTTGTTAGCGGCGTGGGCCGAGAATACGTGCCCTCTTTTTAAATTGCAAAAAAATGACTTGATTATTCAAGTACAATGCACAGCTCGGAGGGATCAGAGAAAAAACATGTGCTGACCAAATCGAAGTATAAAACGATACATCTACTGGATGGGATCCCTCAAAAATTTAAAAGTTGTCCATTTTGAACGTTGTTAACGCTGGCGTAGCGAAAAGTCCCAGGATCCAAAAATTTCTGACAAAGTATCATCAAGTACTAATCATTAGGAGTGTTATTTGAGAACGGTATTGGCTCTGAGGATATTGAAATTAAAACAAGGTCCTGTATTTCAAACATTGACAAAATTGAGGTAACAAAAACAACAAAATTTTTAGCATGATGGAAGAATCATTCAACTGAGCAAAGGTGGTGCGCTGCTAGTTCACTTTGTAGAGTTTTGTTTCATAGCTTGCAAAAAAAAATCACAGCTTTTAAAAACGCCGCAGATGAAATGACGCAAAAAGCTGACAGCTGCAAAAATATTTTGCAACAATTTTTGACCATCCACAGACAAGATTTGAAGGACACTGTCAAATGAGCCACATTCGTGACTGCTGGACATTAATGGTATTTCAGTCGCACTGATTTATCGCGCAGATAATGTACGATTATTCCGCAATGCAGAGTTAAAAATCCGAAATCGAGAGGAATTGCCATGAAATTTAGTGGGACTTTTATGAGCTCCACCCATGAGGGATCCATTCAGTACTTCTGTGCGAAGGGCAATCGGCCGAAAAATTGAGACGAATGAGCCGCCATTGTGTTGGAGAGTCATCACAGAGCCAGTGTTGGGTGACTGAGCAACGGCCGACGCCACAATTGCGGTGCGAGGACTTGCCTTAATTGCTTCTCTTTGAGCAATGAACGGTAGGTCAAAGACGCGTCACAGAGATTCTAACGAAGTATCAACCTGCAGCCAAGGCCGAATCCAATTGATTTGACAGTGTTGTCCAGGCTCGGTGTCCGACAATAGATGTAATATATTTACCCGGTCGACCACACTCAATGGCACGATGAAGTCTAACCTGTATAGGAACTACTGAGCAATAGGAAACATCCGTAAGCCATTGAATCATTGTAAAATTGGTACCTTCGCAGTGAATTGACATTAAAGCTCGCCTAAAATGCCGGCACTAACAGCGCGAGGGAACGTTTCTTTGAAATAAAATAGCATTTAAAGTAACACCTTCGAATAGAATTACGCACATCGTTAAGAGAGTGAAATTTCTTTAGCTCAGTAATTCTCCAACATGGTTCTGGCATAATCCATTTCAGTGTACATAATTAGCTGAGCCAAGTAGGATGTGTTAATTATTTCATGAAGTAAAATTGCTTAATTTAAATAATCCAATTTTTAACTTACTATCAAGCAAAAACTACCTTCTCTCGATTGCACTGGCCTCGAAAACTTCCAAAAATTAAGTATTTAACTGAACGATTAACTTTGATCCGATGTGAATGTGAAAATGTTTGAAAAAAATGAGCGAAGAAGATTGTATTTTAATAGCTGTAGACGGAGCAAAATGATTGTAGATGAATCGTGTAGTTTGAACAGGCTACGCGTAAGCATAGCTCCTCTCCATTAATATCATTTCACTAAACATTTGACCTTTTGATGTGAGAAAGACGATGAAGAAAGACCAGCGTGGCCAGAAAAAATTAGAAATTTTACGTTGATTCAGTGAGACACCTACAGAACGAAAATCTTCCTGTACTTGAACTGTGAAATTGTCTGATTTTACAATTCTGCTATCACACCTGAAGGTCGATTTCTAAAACCTGTCTGACAAACTCTGAATCCGTCGATTGTAGGGTACCTGTTACTCACTTTTTACTGCCGCATTTTAAGTTGTTCGACGAGAATATTCGTCAGACGCTTTAACGGCGTTTGACGTGTGAAGACATCCTGTCCACTATTGAAATTTTTAATATAAGCTAAAGAAATTAGGTTCTGTGATAGAAATTAATTATTTGGTTAGATCAGATGCAAAAACATGCACAATTGATATGCCTGTTTCTTGTACATATCCTGCATGTTTTTGATAGACGTAAAGTTAAGTATAGCGTACGACCAGCATGCACTATTTGCTCAGAAAATTAAATGAATGTTAACCGCTCTACATCTGATGAATAAATTACCGTTTGAATTCGATAAAATTATCTCACCAATGCGACAAACGTTACAATTTTTTCATTTCTTGGAAATTTGTACGGAACAATTTATCGTGCTAGAAGAAGGAATGAAGAACTATATTCATGGAAATCCTAAACTGACTTCACTGTCGTTAGAATACAAACTTATTTGATGCCGTATCTTAATGTATTGGACCAGTGCAGCGTAAAAAATTGCGTTTCGTTAAAGTTTGCAAATAACCTGACTGCAGCAATAGTGGTCGGACACAATGAAATTACTGTTCTTTCGAAATATTTACCGCCTGTCTTTTTCACGTAGACTATACGAGAAACTCCGTATCTTGTTTATCTTTCACGTACAATAACCGTAAAAAAATTAGAGTACTTGGGCCCTAAACTGTTAACGAGGTTTACGGTCACGTGACGTTGCCATAGGTGGAATACTGTACTTGAAATGAACCGTATTGCTTTCAAGTGTATGATGTGTTTTTCAGTCATAAATGGAGACAGCAGGTAGAGGTGAGAACTTTGATGGATAAGCAAAAACAAACAAACATTGCAATTTTTGAACGATGGATGAAGCTCGTGATATTCTGGAGCATTGTGCAGATTATTTAACTCTTACGGAACCAAGCCCAAAATTAATTACAAGCAAGAAACAGAATTATATGAGATGTCTGACACGCAATACAAGGCATCGCTCTTTACAGTTACTCTATGTTAGGCAAACGTAAAAACAACTTTACAGTTCAAAAGGCTGCGCTCATACTTGACAAATGTTACATCGGATGTTTTTTGCAACAATCTCCGCACATGGTTTATTGCTCTGAAATTAGGTAGTGAGCAACAGTTATGATTTATATCAAGAAAATTCGGAAAATTAAGTTCTTTTTGCAAGAGTGCAAATTTTCGAAGCATTACTAAGTCTTCAGGTGTAAAGTTGAGTAATGAAATTTTTTCTCAGTAAATCCTGAAACGATGTTTATTTACACCCATGAATGCATATTTTGCATGAACGCCAGTCCGAAGGCGAATTATAAAGTTACAAACTCCAGATGCATGAATGTAACTCGGAAGAAGAGTCGGAGTTAAAGTAACGTGAACTCTATGCTTGTCTACGATCAAATGGAGGATTAACAATCTTATATCATCGCAGAAATGCAATGCATTTCCAGTCTGAACGTCGAACGAACGGTAGTGGTAATGGCTGTCATATCTTCATATTATGAGATGACATCAATGAGAAAGCAAACGCAGTCACGCGAGTGCACTTTTGCAAAATACATAGACGTCCACTTCATGAATTTCTGTGTGCATAAAAAATATCTGGAGAAGCTGACGCATGAAAATGATAGTTTTGTGCGAATGGGGCTTGCTCGTGTCTGATGGCGGTCACTCGTGCACATATCGTGGAACACGACAAATGATATAACCCTATAATAGAGAATGCTCTTAGTTCGTCGTGAGGAGACGATCGCATGATTCTGTAAAAAAGCCATGTGAACGTTAAAGGTTTTCCTTAATTCGGTCCTCTCATGGAACACGAGGCTTGGTCTGAAATGGGAACAACAGTAAACGAAAGGGTGATGCTGAAAGCGTCATCTCCTCCTTACCGTGAGAAACTTGTTCCAAAACGCTGCGCAAGAAACGTAGGAACTCTAAGGGGTCTTTTGCATGCTAGGACGGCGTGAAAATTATAAGTAGAGGTGTTTTAAGAGCTGCCTGCGATGCTAGTAAGTTCTGAAAACTGAAGGATCACTTGACGCAGATGGTTGCGAAAGGAAGACACATGCTCTAGCTTAGTGTCATTCAGCCAGCGTCTAAGGACAATGATCAGATAAAATTTGCAGAAAACATCATTGTAGCTTGTTTATATTCAAACCACGGACACGTTTTACACGGTCGACGGATATTTGTAGCACAAACAACGCTGCGCCTTGCAGGATTTTTAACAAGTTTTAAAGCATAAAGACATTTGCATTGAGAGAATACACGCAACTACCTCGTATTTATGCTGATGAAGGTAAACAAGAAATTGATGGACGGACTCTTTTGTACAGCTGCTTAAACGCTGGTCATTTGCTCGTGATTGCAGAGGACGGTTTTGTGGGTGCTTTCTACATGAAGGAATGAACCAAAACATAGCGAGCTGCGAAGAATTTTTAAAAGACAAACAGCTGGCAGCAATCATTCCCTAAAAAAGCCTTCACTGTACAGACATAATATTTGTTTAGTTGATCGGAAAATTTTCCAGTGAACTTTTTAATTGACCGAAATAGATTTTAGATATAATGGCTATAATTTACATTCATAAGTATTTTCCGTCTTTTTCTTGATACAAACATCAATATTTCAGCTCCTAAAAAAACGATGTAACTTTAGAAGCAAACATTTATCCGCACATAATATCAAAATAAAATTTACAAATACCGAATGAAGCATAATAGTATACCGTGAATTACTGGTGTTTGTAATACATGTACAAGCTAAAAATTACGACCCTTTGTACTCGTGTCATGAGAGATTAAAATAATCTGCATAGTAAAACATCCACATCCCTCAACTCACAACGCAACTCTGAACTCTTCATGCGAATTCACAGAAGAACGAACAAGCCAAAAAATATTTTAAATGAGAAGATTTCAGCAATGCTTATATTTAATTTGTGATCCTGGCCACAGTTTGTGATCCTGGCCACAGTTTGGGATCCTGGCCACAGTTTGTGATCCTGGCCACAGTTTGTGATCCTGGCCACAGTTTGTGATCTTGGCCACAGTTTGTGATCTTGGCCACAGTTTGTGATCCTGGCCACAGTTTGAGATCCTGGCCACAGTTTGGGATCCTGGCCACAGTTTGGGATCCTGGCCACAGTTTGAGATCCTGGCCACAGTTTGAGATTCTGGCTACAATTTTGTATGCAATGCTCGTCAGTTTGACCTCCACAGGTGGAAGGAGGAAAATTAGAAGAATCTACAATAAATTTACTTATCGCAATAGAATACCAGGGCACGTGGAAAATCATCGTCGTGACAAAGCCTGTAGAAAATTGAATAAATTTAAACTCGGTATTCACAATTAAATTAAATAAATGAAGCTGCAATTAGTTTGCCTTCAGAAAGTAAAGATTGTTCTACTACTGGCAAATTTGAAATAATGAAGTTCAATGTTGAAGTTCAAGGTTGAGAAACAAAGAGAAAAAAATTATATACAGAAATTTTATCAATATACGAAATACTCAAACAGAAATAATGAAGAGTATATAACGACATCGCTGTTATTTTGAGAGAAAAATACTCAATACACAGGAAGTATTGCAAAATAACCTACGATAAGAATCTCAGTACAGTATTAGGCTGAAACATATGTGAAATAAATTTATAAGATTTGAAACAAAACAGGTGAGCTCAAGAATGTTCGTAACTCGAAGGAAAATTGCGCTTGTCAGATCAAGTTTCAACAGTAATTAAGAAGCAACGGCTCATTAAAAAAATCATCGCTAAGTAAATCTTAACATCAAATAAAACGAGGCAAACATATTATACGTGAGAAACACAGAAATTTCGGTGAAGACTCTACAATAATATTTTACTGCTTGTTTTAAACAAAACGCAGAAAAACTTCCATCACATGTTTTTTACGAGTCCCAATGAATAAGTTTTCCTCGTCGAGCCTATCTTTAGGTTCTTAACTGGCATTTAAAGCTTTTTGAAGGAGTCAAGAGCCCTGTTGGCTAATAGTCTTTGGTAGAAAGTCCTGCCATTAGGCAACGATTTACGCAA
>VCRD01003705.1:26705-37349 GCA_006783055.1 Trinorchestia longiramus
CATACGCGTATTCAACACACTGTCATACGCGTGTTTAACACACTGTTATACGCGTGTTCGACAGACTGTCATACGCGTGTTCAACAGACTCTGTCATACGCGTGTTCAACAGACACTGTCATACGCGTGTTCAACAGACACTGTCATACGCGTGTTTAACACACTGTCATACACGTGTTAAAACGACACGCAAAGCATTGGCCTGATTGAACCTTCAAGATCGTCAGCTGTAAAGTCTGGCATTAAGACGTAACTACAACAGCAGCGTACTAAAATTATGCTTGACGTGAAGAGGCGAGTTTTCCAGGGTTGAAAAGTGTTGTAATAGAGTATTCAATTTCTTTTCACACTACCGTAATTTAGGTACACGCGTCCACACAATCCCTTCTACGTTACGAGCAAAACTGAAAGTGATGCTTCAGGCGCCGTGTAGTACTGAGAAAATATTTCACATAAGAAGGAATGACGACACCTTGCAATCAGACATTGACGAGTAGCTAAACAACCACCGCTGATTATTACATTGAATAAACATTGTGTGCTTTCTGATGTGACCGAAGAATAAGCTCACCTAGGTCGTCGTGTTGACTGTAGAATTTAGAAAACGATGAGAATATTGTTTAGAATAATCTACGTAATATTAATACGGTTATAAACAATAGTCGCAAGTGCATGTTCTGAGAGATGGATG
Organism: Trinorchestia longiramus; assembly: GCA_006783055.1. NCBI lineage: Eukaryota > Metazoa > Arthropoda > Malacostraca > Amphipoda > Talitridae > Trinorchestia > Trinorchestia longiramus. Next base: position 27,397 of record VCRD01003705.1, read on the forward strand.
TGATTTTGCTTTTGAAATGATTTTTGACTCATTTCTACTTACGCTGCGGTATTCATGAACAAATTTATGAATGTATTGTGCAGGTGAATTCAAGCAGATGCAACTTTGAGTTGTTTTTGATAGTCTGATTCGACAGTGTTTATCTACCAGGGGGCTCTAACAGTGACCGATAAAATAATGTTCTTTACTTAATTCTAATTATTAATATAGTTTTCGGTCCGAACGCTATTTAAAATGAAATCTGGGCTTTGAAACAGTTGATGGCTTCATGTGCTAACGGAACTCCCATATGCGTGCATTGGAATTTGACGACAAGCAGGGAAATTTTCGGTAATACGATTGCTACGCTATGACTTGAATTGAAATCATTGCATTCTCAATGCTAGTATGTAAATACGCACCGTAAAAAAAGTCGTGCTGCTGCTCCACAATTTTTGAGCCGTTGACATGTTTATGTAGTTCGAGCAACATTGAACTGTTACGAAAAGATCAATAATTTTTATTAATATAACTTAAGACAAGGCAGAAATGCGTGGGCACTCACTAGAGTATTTGATAGGTTAACCTTTTTTACAATTCACTTATAAATTATCAAAGAGATTTAATAGAAAATTTTTGAGACTTTATGCACCTTATTACTGTAAGCTGGGTTATGATAATTTCAGCTTTTTCAATATAACACTTCCTGTATATAAACTGTGCTCATCGGGTAATTTCAGTGTTTTTAAAGCAGTATTTCACAGACATGGTGCTCGTTATTTTCAGCAACCAATGCTCATATATATACTTTTGGTCTTGACTTTTTTGACACTGATACAACTCGGTTTGAATACATAAAAGGGCATTTATGTAATCAAACCGAGAATAAAATAAAATGAATAATATTCTCTTCTTTTTTAATAAAAAAGAAGAGAATATTAGTCTTATCCTCCATAGTCTAGTCCACATATTTCTGCGTGTTGAATGTTGAAATCGATCACTATTTTCAAAGCCTAGCTGAGAATGCAGATAAAGGGACACAACACCTTTGTGTTACACGAAGTACGAATGTGTCAGGAATGTGTGAATATATTCACGAATATGTAAATATATAACTTTCTTATTTCAAATGTTAATCGTGCGTTCGTCATTATACAGAATTTTTGCACCTGAAGCATAAATAAAACAAATATCATGAGCAGTGAAAAAGTTGTTTAGAACTCCCTGCTCCTAATGATTAACCCTACCAATGTTTGTACGAAATTCTCATTCGTGCCGTGCCTAACAAGCTACAATCTAAACTTATAGTAATGCATTCCCACCAACGCACTCAATGAAAGTGTATTTTACCATGCCCTCATTCATCACCTACTCCATCTTAAAAGCTGTCGCTGTGTCTAACGCCCCTGCCTCTGTTGCTGCCTCAGCCTCAAGAGGGAGGCTTTTTGTCCGTAGGCTTAGGGCTTTTTTATTGCAGTTCCCGCACTCAGGTATAGAGGAGGCAGACCCTGTTTTGCTTTGCATTGACCTTTATCGAGTTTCTTTGGATCGCCGACACATTCTACGTTTTCATGGGTAGTCTGTAATTGCAGTTGTGAACTTTACTTAACTATTAGGAAGATTTTTGCAGCCCTGTGTATTCCCTCATTGGTAAACTAATTTGCAGAATGCAATGCTAAATTAATGTACCCAGAAATTCATTCAACAAATTTGTTATCTCTAGAAAAAAATAAGCACCGATGAGATTTCCGAATCAAGATTGGTTTTAAGGTCAAACAAAACATACTTATCAACGTAGAAACAGTAAGTATTTTGCGACGTATCTTCAAATCTGTGCATTGAATGTTACAATAAATGACATTTCATATCGCAGGGAATGGGGCTGATGAGATTGGTTTTTCGGAACATCATGTCGTATTCGAAGTTTCCGAGACGTGAATTTCGCTCTTATTCACAACTTTTTGTCAATTTTATAAGGTTTATGCAAGCAGTAAAAGCCAAGTCAATCATAAAATATCATAGGCTTTTTGTAGAAGTCTTGCAGAATGAAAATTACAGAAAACAAGATTTACAGCCACACTGCAAAATTATTCAATGGAAAACTGCCAGTTTCTCCCTCTAGAACTTTTCTTGATCCTGCTTGGTGTAGTCATGTAATTGCGTTAAGCCTGCGTTTACTTAAACTGGAAACCCAAATGAAAGCCTAAGCAGTCCTTAGATTACAAAGATCCCTAAATGTTTTCCACAAACGAGAAATCAATTTCATTTTGGAAATCCGTGTAATGAAAACCGACAATTTCAAGGGAATCCATAACTGCTATTTCTCAAGCTCGACAAACGCCCTTGTTCCTACACAGACACTCTCTCCTACTCGAGTAAAAGAACTATTGCTTTGGTACGGAGTATAGGTAGAGTTGGTACTCTGGCTGAGCGCGTCTGGCTTTTACACCCAAACATTGAGCAAAAACTTACAAATGCGACTTAAAATTACTAACATCGTTATTAGATCGATGCAAGTATAATTAAAATGAGTTGTACCTTCAGCAAATCGTTCTTGAACAGAATTCGGCACAGTCTGCATATGTACGCATGTTGGAGTACAAATGAAACACACAAAATTAAAATACTACGGTAAAGACAGGCAGAGGAAAAAGTAGCCACTTCTCATGAAGAAGCTTTCCCAAAATCGACTATCCTCACCTCATGGAAGAAATTACCAAGGATTCCAACGTACTTGTACACAAAGTTAAATAAATTTTCTAAATGGATGCCAAATTATACTTGAGTTCGTTGTAGAGTAGGATCAGATTGACTTGAGAAGACGATCTTCAACGAGCCCAAAAAAAAGATATACGACAAAATTATATTTTTTAAATAGTACGTGGTACCTAACATAATGGTAATTATTTAGGAGCAATTATTAATGGCCACATTACAAATAACACACAATGTAAGGATTTATAAATCATTTTAATAAATAATTTCAAGATGAAATATAAAGATGCTAACTATTTTCCCTTACAAAATAAGAAACGAAGATTCGAAAATGATTCCTTCAGTTACCAAAATTTCATACAAAATTCACTTCAGACTTGTCCGTAATCATTGACAAGTTTAAATAGAAATAAGGTTCTGACCACCACCAATTACGGTGCAGTTGCAACAGTAACTGGCACAGGTAAAATTATTGCTGAGCACGAGCAAAGAACTAAATATCAATCATTCTGAATAAATTCCTTTGTATTTACTGCAGTCTGTAATAAAGAAAAACAAGATGTATAAAAAACAACACTTATACGTAGATAAACGGTTGAACTGCAAAAAATATATATATATATATATATTTGGTGAGTTAGAATGGAGAGAAATCACTCTTAAGAAGCCTATGCTAAACATGTGCCTCAATATTTAAAGAAAATAAGAAAAATTAAAATGTTCTTCCATTGCAAGTGTGAGCTTGAGCAGCGGCAGCTCCTACTCAAGACAGCCAGCCACCGAGCCTCAGGCAAGCTCAGTTACGCCATTCATAAGCTGTCGCTGCTTCTAGAGGAGCAAAAAATCTCCGTCCCGATCAAGCAGAAGCTGTGAGTGGTCCACAGGCTCGTGCTCGAGTGCCTATTGTCGGGAGAATGTAGATGTTGCATGAAGTGTACTTGCGTGCTTTTGCTTATCTTGTTATTAATCTACAGCAAGATAAACGAGCGCTACATTATCGTGGCAGCATAATGCTAGTCTTCGTAATATCATGTGGTGCTTGTAAATTTTATATTGTTCTTTTACCAGATGGACTAAATGAAGGCTGGATGAACCTTTAATGTATGCGGCCACATGGTCAGTCTCCTCTCGAAAGCCACCTGATCTTGAATGATCCAATTTTCTTCACCTGGATAGTGGCACGAGTGATCACATGCCACGAGAACATTTATTATCAAATGCAAAATGTTTCTCCAGCATGTTACTAAGTAATCTTTCAGAAGATTCGCTGTATTAATATTGTTCGTACCCATAAGCTTGAACTTCAAACGACTGTAGCACTGGCAGCGTTAAAATGAAACTGTCACAGCTACCGTGGTGGATCTCTCAGCTAAAAATGACCTAACAAGTGGAAAATACGGTCACTTAGGCTGCAAATACTCGAATTATTCTATGTAAATTTCTGAACGCATAATGTGATGTACCAATACAGTAAATACAGTAGAATATGAGAATATGCGAATGTAACTTTCTTACTGAAATAACAAGAATAGATGCTTTGGTAATTCACAGAAAATATTTATTTTTGAAGCATGTCACACACAAATTTGCTTCAAATTTAAAAAGTAAACACCTCATTAATCATTTTATAATAATTTCTTATTATTTTATATGTATAGACAGTATATACGACAATATATGTATGAAGATACCATTCAAAAAATATGACTAAAGTATTATTTCTCTAGGTTTGTAATTTAAAACTGATAAATCTGTAAACACCAATGTCTCTCGAGTGCGAAAAGTACATGAACTCATGTGTTAAAAGAAATATACGGAAAAGAACATAGACAAAATACACAAACTGTAGTTCTAGTACAACGTATGCAGAACGCCTGGCATTGGTAGTGTAACCCTGTACAATATTAGTCTTCAGTGTACAATAAAGGAGTGTACAATGAAGTGTACAAGTGTACACTGCTTACGAGTTGAGCGGTAGCACAGCTTAGTACACTACACTAATTAGCGATACCCAGGAAGAAATTTTTCAAAATGCCCTACAAAACCCAGGCGGTACGAGATTTCATAACGTCTCCAAGCAAGCCAGAAATTTCTCGTACACTCAGACCAGGTCTCCTGCTGAAAGCGCAGAGTGAAGTCCGTATACTCGTATCAGCGACAGACACTAATGCCTACTAACTTCAGCTACCACTGTTCTGCAACACAAAATCTGCAAGAAAATTTAATCCCGGCGCTAGTGGTTTGAAGAGCAATTAACGCAGCGACAGCAACTCGTGTAGGATCCCTCTAGGCTCGGAGTCGGTGAGAGAATGTAGGGGCCATGTAGCAGCAGCTCGCCCCAAGCTAAGGTGCTGCTCGTCTGCCGCAAATCGAACAGAACTTTGTCATATCATATGAGTGCAAGTAGTGTGAATAGTATCAAATTTCAGTGTGCCGTCAATCTTTTGATTAAACACGAGACGGAAAATCTTTTTTTTGCGAAGGTGTCAGCAGTGACGCTGACATGCAGGCATTAACATGAAGGTTACCCTTAAGGCGTGAGGAAAAAGAACTCTAAGAGTATACAGGGTCCGGCAACATAACTTTCTTTTTTGAGAGAAACTATCAAAAATTGTGTATAATTGCTATTGAATATTAAAATACGTAGACTGAATCAATGAACGGAAGACGGAGTTCGAAAGAATTGTAGAACTTTATGAATAAATACGGTAATTACGGTACGATACGGTACACAGTAATAACGAAATAATCGCTTACATCAAGTTCAGCAGTTCAAATATCCCTTTGGAAAGTCAAGATGATTTAGAGAAAAACGAACGCTATCACAAGTACGAGTACATGTCAAATTTTGGTGTTAAATATTGAATACTTTTTACTTCCAAATACGCACAAGAATTCAGCGGAAAATAATCATGCATTCTCCTTCTATACTGACCCTCTGTAAAGAGTACATCATTCTCGCAAATTTTACTCATCCTTGTCTGCTGCACGTTAGAGACTACTCTTTCTCTGTCTGGGGAGTAAGGCAGAAAAAACAAGCCTAGCAATAAACCTGAGTGCCTCAAAAAATGAGAAAAGTGCGTCTGCCGAGCTTGATGGAAGAAATACCGCCCATCACGCAAGCGCAGAGGGAGGTGTCGACTGGATGCCATACGCAAGGCTTTCTTCCAGTTCTACACTCGCTGCAGGGTTGGACACATGATTTGACTCCCAGTTGCGATTTAGGTCAAATTGAAGTCAATATTACCGGTTATCAAGCTCGACTATGAGTGACCCATCCTACCTAATCTGGGTTGGAAATTTGTATAGTCTATTAAAAGCGAGTCAAATCTGCCCATTCTCTGTTCATGGAAATAGCGCTATTACAGCCCAACCCAACCTTTAGCACTAGAATAATTAAGGTTGAATCGACCTTAAACTTTGACTGGATGAGGCCGTAGGTGATTCTCCCCCTCACCGCAACAAGAAGCACATGTTCAATAGACGACTGCCAGTCTTACACTCAACATACAGATCTCAACATTGTGCGATACATCCACGTGGGTTGCTTCGTATTCTTGATTACGGAGATGCGTTTTGCCGGTGCAAGTTTTAGACCTTATATTGTGCATTTCCCGTGGATGATATTGATAAGTGTTGTAATACACAGCGTAGCTGTGTTACCAAGGTAGTACCAAGCTCGAAAATCGAGGTACAAAAGGTGTATTCCAGCTAAAAAAGAACTTATAAGCGGTAAAAAGAACTATCAACGAGTTGTTTCTTCCGTAGCCGTCACTAATTTTGTATCCGATGTATAATGTATCGTATAACCACTTGGTGTTCTCTGGAGATAAAAAATCCCAAGACAAGTCTTATCACTCATATATTAAAAAGGAAGGAAAGGAAAGTTTCATAAGCAAGACACGCTGAGTGCCAACGTATCGCCATGAAGATGAAGGATTAGCGACAAATTTTTCGCGACGAACACAAAGTACAAGCTTAGCGCATCGTAATTTATTGGTAAATATGATGGAGTGTCTCAGGTAGAACACCACTAAAGCAAGATAAACATTTAGTTTGGGGGAAATCTTAGCTCTTAACTCTTATAGTGAGTCAAAGCTAAGTGTCAAGCTGAGTGTCAGAACATGAGACTGGTACAGCAATTAGGAGGCCTGCCATATGGGTTCTACAATGGGCTGGACGCAAAAACAAGGGGTCAGAGATAGCCGCGCACCCTCGGCCGACCATATGGAGATGCCTTATACTAGCACAAGCGATCGTTCTCTCAAGAGGCTGCTTGTTAGTCTCTGCAAGTACGATACATTTCACCGAATAATCTCAAGTGTTCATCAACCCGGGAACAGATAAGAAATTTTGAAATTATCAACGAAGTACCTGAGAGTGAAGTGTAAATTGACATTTCACTGTAAAATCGTGAAATTATCATATTCCGTATAGGTCATACCCTGCTTTATATATAAATTGCATTTTGGGAGAAAAGTTAATTCGACAATACAAACCCTGAATGTCGGTGGTAAAAACCATTGAATGTTTGAATTTTGAATTAAAAATGAAGTTTTGGAAACAATTTCACGTCATCTGTTTTATTGCTGGCAATAAAAATACATAAACTATTGAATGGCATTTGAGAAAAAATCAAACTTAGCTAAACTAGACTCACAAGAAGTTCTCAAATGAACTTGCGTTCTTGCAAAATATGCTTTTCATCAAATTAGATGTGATTTAGTATCGGAGTTAGTTGAGAATTTGAAGTGAGGTTAGTTGAAGTTTTATTACTAGTAAAAAAACTCAACTTGAAATACTTGAGAATTCAACAGTAGAAGGAAATATAGTCGCTCACTTCACGCTAACGAGATAGACGGCTCTCAAAAACTGACAATGTTGAAAAGACGAGATTACATGCGATTTCGAAATATTTTGAATTCTTACCTAGAAATCTAGCTGTTCACGTAAATATTGGAGGACCGCGAAGTCCTAAGAGAAGCCAGCAACCATGAAAAATTATGCACTGTAAAGCATCAAAACTGTGCGTAGGAACCGGATAGCATTGTCATAATTGTCAGCCTGTCTGTCAGGCATGTTAGTGTCCGGTAACTACTTGTATGTGAGGTATAAAGACATCTGGAAAAACGTACGTGGCTTTAGGATATACCTCGACTCGGCTGCACCGGGTTGTATAACCGATTGTTGCTCCTGGGTATAAAAAACTGCAATGTTTCGGTAAATGATGCATCAAGATCACTAAAAAACCAAACCGAGTTCAACAGCGTGAACGTTTATGTAACTTCGTCTCATACAATCGTAACGTGGATGCCCTATTATCATAGGTTAACTTATTCGCAAATTACTGGAAGTCTAAATCTTTTTAAGGCAATTCGTGCCGATCGAAAGTAAAATTTCTTTTGAATAATAAGGCTATGAGTACATCCAGCCAATGATCGTAAATCATAGTAGTATCGAACACTTGCGTGTTTTCAAGGGAAGTCGACTGCATGAGCTGATACGTGCTTTACTTGTAGATCTTGATCCTGAGTGTGGATCAGCTCTTAATTTGTCCTTTATTAGCAGCAGACATGCGAGGGGTTCTCCGTTCAAAGATGTAGCTAACACTCTTTCGTGTTACGCTAATTAGGCAGGCGCGTTTTTGATGAGTTACTGACGGGCTGTAAGCAGAACCCAAAGCTACTAACAGAAGAGACCTTCTAATATTGCCCCCTCACACGCATGCCACAACGTTGTTGTTTTCTGACGTCAGGAGTAGCTTTTATCAACGTACCAAGAAACATGTTAGGTTTTTATGAGAATGACCTATGGTTGAACTACCTTCTTGAAAATAATTCACCACATTCGTGTGAATTTCGCTATAAGATAAATTTCATAGGCTTGAACGACAGAGGCTTCAAATAGGCTTCAAATTATGTATACAGAAATACAATGTTTATAGAATAAAAAAATGTATTTACGAATTTTGAAAAAAAATTGTACCAATTAATCAAATTGTAGCGTAGATTTTGCGAACATGTGTCTACAGATATTTCAAATAAAATCAGACTATATGACCTCCTTGGCGTAAGTTTAGATCGCAAAAACAACCAAGTTCTTGACCTTATTAAGAGGTTCAGTATCGTGAAACATTGTCATATCTTCCTCTAGTCAAAACAATTGAACAGACAATCTCTAGTTTAGTGGGAAGATTCAAACTACTGCTGAAACGAAATGCAGCAAACCAACAGCTGCGCCGGGAAAATCCAGTGTCAACCAAATTATCTATCTTGAGCTTCATGAGGTCCAACATCATAGAATAGCTGCCGTCAAGATACCCTGTTTTGTCACACCTTCATATGAGATTTGGGCGACGTGTAACCCCATTATTCAGCGCTTATATTCTGTGTGATCAATGAATATCAGCATTTATATTCTCTCAATATAATCTTTTTTTCCGAGTGGGAGGTGGTTACGTCTTAAGGTAACCATGAGGAACCTCTACTTATCGAACAGCTCTTAAAGTAAAGTACGAACGGTCAGTGATGATTTGGGCAGCAAAAGTATGGAGATATCTTAGTACAATCGGTATCACGAGTGGAATAGATTGATTGTTGGCTAATTACTTTGAAATTAATCTATTATTAGTGAAAATTATATGAATGTTTGAGGAGATAAAAGCATCCTGCCATTCAAATATTGTTCTCCAATGGTCAGACTCATTCCAAAATAGATGCGTTCATTCACAGAGTCCATGAAGTGCAAAATTTAGACGATCCCAGGAATGAGTCAGAACATTAGAACTAGTATCAACATTTGTCAGACTTCAACATAATTTAGCATTCGAGGCGCATAGTAGAGAGAAATTCAAAGTTGGAACCCCCCGTAGTTGTCCTTGAAAGTGTTGGAAGAAGAATGACTCGATTTGAAGTAAAAAAGTCATATTCGTGTATTCTAAAGCGGCTAAAAAGTTCTAAAACGTGTCAGAAGGAGGAATAATAAGTCTTAATTATTTTATTCGACTCCGATTTGCGACAAAGAGAGCTCTGTAGTAAATGTCACATGAGATTTTGGCGGACTGAGAGAGCAATAAAATAACTGTTTAATGGAGGAAAAAATTTTCAACCTGAAAATATTTATTCCTCTGAAATAGCAATTAATGGACTTTTTGAAGATAACTCACAAGCATTCGTCTTCTCAGGACCACTGTGAACATGAAGCTGGTCGCAACGTTCGCATACTTCACATTTCAAAAAAAATTTTGACAAACCTCTCAA
>VCRD01003705.1:38556-52206 GCA_006783055.1 Trinorchestia longiramus
GACGATGCTGGCAACAACGCTTACATTCTCTGCCAACTAGAGGACGATGCTGGCAACAATGATCACATTCTGTCATCTCCAAGACGATGCTGGCAACAAAGCTCACATTCTCTGCCGAGTCCAAGCCATTGAGCGGTCTGAATGGGTCGCGTCTAATTAAAGCATCATTAGGCGTAAGAACTTTCTGTGAGAGGCATGCGAGTTTAAGCGATCATAAATCATGCATCGAGTGCCACTCTTCAGATGGTCGCTGTGAGACGAGCATGAAAACCACTCGGTGGTGGGTCGACTGTCAAACGCAGGTTGTTTTCCGGCCCAGTGTGACTGTGTGAAGGGTAGCAGTTTCTCAAGTCTACTGACTACAATAGAAATAGACTTCGAGGTAAAAAATTGTCCTGGGAAGTGAAACTTTTAACATACGAACTGTTTCGAGAAACAAATGAGAATTTTTATTTCACAACCAGTACGAACGTATCCTCAACCATGACCATCGTTTTAGTATGGACAAAATATCTGGTGTGCACCGCTAATGCATCTGCGTTGCAATCAATCCGGTAGAAAGAACTGAATTTCTTCGCAGAGGATAACTTGTTTACAGAACCTTGGAAGTCAAGGATTACTTTGCGCAAATGACATTAGATTAATAGGACATTTCCATACGAAACCCTCGATTTGACTGGAGATCTTCTGCAAAACTCGTGAAAGCAGAAACTGCCATAAAAATATGTTGGAGCCCCGGCAAGGTTTAGCTTACATGCATCACGAAATTCCAACAGCCAGTTGAAGATGAGCTGAGAATAAAGTGCGAGTCTAAGTCTCCGCCTTTTTCCTTAATTTCGATCAGTGCTCCTGATTTGCAGTTTCAAAAAAGGGTTGTGGAATCACACAGAATAATTTAAAGACAGAAAACACAAGAAGAAGAAAGAAAAAATAAAATTTACTGTTTTAAAAACTGATATGAAACATGAAGATGCAAACGTGCTCAGCATAGCTACATTTTCAATCATCCCATTCTTTATCTAAAATGTTTGTGCCTCATTTACGAGATGAAAGATCACCTACAAAACGAAAGCGCTTCTTTATCAAGCTTTCTAAATGGATGCTTATAAATGCTTCAGATTTCTAACATTCATATTCTTGGCTTTCATTTCAATAATATCTTTCGGAGTTGATACAACAGCATGCATTCAAGATTCGACCAATAGTAGTCACTTTCACATTAGAACAAAATATTAAGTGCAGTAATGAGTTTAAATGATTTCTCTTACATTAAATTCAACGGACCTGTAAAGGATTTATTTACAATTACAACCTTGAGTTGAGCGAGTCAATTCTCGGTCAAATTGCGTTCTTCAGTTAAGAAAATGTTAGGAGTATTATTTATTAGAACGGAGACTGCGCATGAACCATCGACGGATTTCTATCACTGATGCCCAGTAAATATTTTCCTAAATGGAGAATTACAGAATCAGAGCGACGGCTCTCGAATAATTTCTTTGAAGTTCATTGAAGTGGATACAGGGAAAAGGCACGCACCACACATGAAAAATAAAAATAGTGGAAGCCGAATAAAAATCGATTTAATGTTGAGAACAGACAAACTTAGCTGAAAGAAAAGCGACTAGCGAAAATGAGAAAATGGAATGCAAATAATGATGTGAGCGACACACTCTCATACATAATCAAGAAAATGTTGTATTGTTTTTTAACGGAATTTTTTCCCCGAATTTATACGCCACACCATGAAGCAGATACTGACCCTGAGAGAGGAGAGGCTATCACTTCGCTTGCGTTCCTCAATTACTTCTTTTGATCCTCTTAAGTTTTGACCAAGGACTTCTATAAACTAGTCCTTTATAGTAGTCCTTGGTTTTAACATAAAATATACTAAAAAATTCTTTCATGGAGTGTATGCAGTCGTAAAAGTTTAATGTACAAGAAAAATTTCGTCCACAAAATTGTTGCTGCATGTTGAATTTTATTATGGAATGTAAACTCAAGAATGTCGCTCTGGAAATTTTTCTTTTCACCTCAAAATAAACAAACTTTATTTTCGATTTTCGTCGAAGTGCTTTTAATTATATTTAAAAGATTTCATTACAACATATCATTCCCTATCCTTGACATCTTATGTCCCTGTGCATGCAAATTTAAATCACATCAATAGTTATAAAGTTCTCGAGTAAAAGGTAAACTTTAAGAAAATAATTGAAATCCATGAAGTTTTGATGAAAAGTTGTAAGTAGTACCTTGTAATTAACACCACTTTATTGCACAATTATATAAATGTATTCAGTAGCGAGTGATTAGGTGCATTTTTGGTGATAACAATAAATTATATCATGCAAAATAAGGGATAGCTCGCCAAGCAAATTATACAGAGTCCGGCAACCTAACTTCCTTTTTCCATAACTTTTCGAAGGGCAAAAAAGGAAAGTATATTGCTGCACCCTGTGTAAGATAACCAAATAAATTAATAATGCATTACACCGATACTCCTACGAGAGTTCAAGTACGTTGTATGAAAGAGTAATTAAAGAACAACAAATATAAGAGATGCTCTTGAGAGCTACACTATCCTCAAAGATATCCTCCCTCGAGTAAGGATCGATGACAATCAAGAATTTACAACCAGAAAAAGACGCGTAGTTGCATGTGTTTGTGTTAAGTGAATGGGAGTTAATAGAAATGTTAGATAAATGAACTCAAGTTATGACTACAAATAACATGAAATATTTAATAAAGGTTTAAGGTACCAGGTATTTTGATATTTAATCTTTAATTTCAATTGTAATAAATTTTTGCCATCATAACGTACGTCAAATCAAGAACGAAATGTTATGTTACAAATTATGATTAGTTGGTTCGAGACCCAGTAAATAAGACCAGGAGGATCTAAGGAATAGTCTTCACAACGGTTAGTGGTTCACATTCAGCGTTAACTCGAAGGGAAAATGCTTCCTTTATTAGACGGACATGATTCAAAAGTCACCTTAATTCACAATAAAATATCGACAAAAAACCATCCACGATACCCAGAGAGTTCAAAACTTTCAACATTTACGCGAGTCTCAGGATTGGATAATAATCTTGGACACTTGGTCCACCTCAGGAATATCTGCTTTGAAAACACAAAATGTTATCGTGTCCATTAATGCCTTAATATGAAGCGTTTTATGCAGAAAATACGTTCCTATCTCAGAAAAATTAGTAGCCGTTTAGAATTGCTCTATTCAGAATTTTGTAACTGATTATTTTAATTTTAAGGGCAAAAAAATATTTATTCCCCTTCAGTACCAGGAAGGCTCGGATTTTTATCACGTTGCAATGTCCTCCGTGAACGGCTAAAATATAGTTTCAATACCTTGATGTCAGAGTTATTACACAGAGTAAATAATTTTCTTGAAATAAAACATTGCATGATGCATGGTGATAGTGATGCAATCATTCACATGGGATTAAAGACAATGCTGTACTCAACTACAGGACACTTCCACACAGACATATTTCAGGGCGATCATGATAACCATATCTAGATAATTTGTAGTAAAAATTATACGCAGCATACATAGACAGATTTTGCACAAAAACCTTATCCCAGTACTTCTCTTCCCTAAATGTTCAGTTAATGATGAGGAATGCAACATGAATTAAGACTTCGGAAAATATTGTTGTATAAGAAGGTTGAGATTACATGATGATTTGGCAGGCATAACTTTCTAATGACAGCGTCTCTTCTTTGTAGTGCAGAAGCAAAACATTGCAGAACCTAATCTCCATCTTTCACCCAATTACATAATTGAAAAATACGAGAGAGATAGAAAAAAAGTTAAAACATTTCTTAGATTTCAATTGGGAAAATTTTTTTGCCATATGTTCTACAGAACCTGAAATGAATAATTCCGTGTTAGGTCAAACCCTACCACTGAATTATTTAACTTTTACAGGTGCAAAAATTTCTTTATCAGTTAAGAGGGTTATCGTCATGATTTCGAGGAGTAATTTTAATGATAACATTAAAATGTTTTCGAGTTCTTACTTAGCCACAACATGGAATAATTATCCAAAGAGAAGCTGGAGTAGAAAAAGTTCTTTACCTGAATCTAAAACCCTCGGTAGTATGTATAGTCGTAAATGATACAGAAAAATGAAATTCAGAATATAATGTTAAAGTGCCGCATAAATTACAGATGTGCAAAATGAAATTTAATGGTAAGGTTTAGCTGCTCGATGTGGTCTTCCTTGTGTGAGACTGAGCTATTGCTTACAGAGTTGATAAAGCAAAATGTACTTTCGCTGTGACACTTCACACGGAACAAAAACGGAGAAAACACTCCAGCACATACTTTCTACGGAAAACGTTTCTCATAAATATTAAGGTTCGGCGTAACGTCATACTTGAGAGATAGACCCGATCATGTTACTATGAATGCATTATCCCAGTAGCGAGCCAAGATATTTGAAGCACTTCATTAGTCAAGGGTCCTGCTCTCATTAGGAGTCGACATGATGATCCGGCAACGCTTGCCTCTCCATATTAACCTCATAATTCGAGCAGTTTACGAGTGGGGCAACAATGTGCCTCTAGCGCCTGGCTCGCCAGACATACGCTGACGGGCCTCTGCCCTGACACTAGTCAGCTGTGTGGGTCAGACGAACGCAAACACTCAGCCCTGACACTAGTCAGCTGTGTCTCTGAAGTGAAGAGACCTTCAGCCCTGACAATAGTCAGCAGTGGGTCTGAAGTGAAGAGACCTTCAGCCCTGACACTAGTCAGCTGTGGGTCTGAAGTGAAGTTACCTTCAGCCCTGACACTAGTCATCTGTGTGTCTAAAGTGAAGAGACCTTCAGCCCTGACACTAGTCATCTGTGTGTCTAAAGTGAAGAGACCTTCAGCCCTGACACTAGTCAGCTGTGTGTCTGAAGTGAAGAGGTCTTCAGCTCACAATCGAGTTCTTAATTCTCATGAGGTCTCTGAACTCGAAGTCACTTTTCGGTCGCTGCATATCGGGTAACCAAATCAGAACCTAAGCAATTTCTAAATTTCATGGGGTTGGAAAAACTCCAAATAAAGCCAATATATGTTAGAAACAGTGGTAGCAAAGTGGCAGTAGTTAGATCTGAGAACGGAGCCGAAGTAGATCATATATAAACAAAGGTATCAAACAGCAATCTTATATTTTAAATGTCAATTCGAGCAAAAGTCTCAATTTGAAAAACTTACGAATGAATTACTTGACATGTAAGGAGTAGATGAAGAATGGGTAAAGATGTAAGGAGCTTTTTGTATGCGAGCGATCGTTTTAGTACAAGTTTAAGATGCTGAAATCAAATAACTGAGAATTGTAGAAGATAAAAACGTTAAAATTAAAACATTTAACGAACTTACTGGTATTACAAGGCTTCATTCAGTGACTAATGATCAGATGCAAACCACATGCAAGGATGTAGAATATCGATTTGATAAAGTAACTGGAATAGAGCGTTGTGGTGGTACTGCGATAAAGAAAGTTAGAAGGGAAACAAAAAACAAATTCTAGAGTGAGAAGAACTCACATTGACAAACCAGAAAACGACTATGACATTAACTTCGTACCAGATTTAGTTAACTAAGCGCTACCCTTGAATAAGGAAGCTTCATTGCAAGTTTATTTCTTCCTTGGCATTTTTGTAAATCTACTCAGCAACTATAACTCTATTCAAAGAAAGTACACACTTGTATTTGAGTTCCATATGTCGAGTAAATAATTTCATGAAGCACCATAAAATTCGACCATCAACCACGAAATATTTGGATGCAATTTCATGTAGTAATTGAGATAAACACATGATACATCGGGTAGCAAAACTGTAACTGCGTTGTTTCTTGCGATTCAATACGAGTTTGACAAAAATAGTAATTTCCGTCAGGGTTTACAAAAAATAATCAGGAAACTT
The DNA here is from genome assembly GCA_006783055.1 of Trinorchestia longiramus. Taxonomy (NCBI): domain Eukaryota; kingdom Metazoa; phylum Arthropoda; class Malacostraca; order Amphipoda; family Talitridae; genus Trinorchestia; species Trinorchestia longiramus. The sequence continues at coordinate 44,494 of VCRD01003705.1, forward strand.
TTTTTAGAGTGATATTTAAGTAGCCGAGACAACACCACTCGTGCCAATATTTTGTCCAGAAGTCAAAGAAAGAAATATTTAACTCTTGAAAGATATTTACGCTCGTATTTCATTATATTTAATATTCTCTCTTCCCAGCGAAGCTGAAGTTCGTTGCATGATTCTAGGAGAGCTTTTTCCCTCAAAAAAACATCAGTAGTGCAATCTCCCCTCCTCCTCCCAAGGCGATAAGAGTCCCTATGATATAGTGCAGGTCAATAGATTTGGGGTACTGCACGTAGGGGTTCCATTCATCACGCATACGAGTGCATTTGTACACACACGTAAAGTGAACTCATGTGTAAATACACATGCGCGTACATATGTAAATACACATGCGCGTATATGTGTAAATACACATGCGCGTGCATGTGTAAATACACACAAAAAGTGACGAATACATGTGGACAAGTATGTACCTACACCACACGTGCGTATTTATGCACATTTGAATGACAAGTTTTTTTAAAAGGAAAATAGAAGATAATGGAAATTAATACAAATTGTTTAGCACACTTAAAATCTTCCTCTTTGCAACCGTATTTGTTAAAGAGTAGCATGTCTACATTTCTATTGTTTTATAATGACGTAAATCTTTACTATGAACTCATTCACCACACGCACCTTTTTCTAATTCATTTCATGCATATTGGGGTCATCTATTCTTCCCTCAGGCATAATTAGCTCTACTTTTACTACTGCTTCAGCTTCCGTTTTAGAACCTATCTTCATCCTCAGGTCTCCTAAAATTGAGGAAGTGTTACCATAGTAGTTATTGAATTCTTCAACTTATTGTTCACCAGAAAAATTTAGAATTTTAGGGCCGCAGTTAAAGTTATTTTCTACCACGTGTCAATCCGTCTTCTTTAATGAAATATTGAAATTTGGGCCGAAAATTTTGTGAGATTTCGAAAAACGCCGAAAAGTTTCCCAAGAACTTCAATATTTCTCCAGTCTTCGAAAAAAATCAATCCTCGAAGGATCCCGTCACATGACAGAGAAATATTCGAATTTCAAATGAGAAGATACACCAAAATCTCTTGTCGGGCTCGACGGAATGTTGCTAATGCAATAAAATTCTTAACCTCATTGAAATAATCTCAGCAGAATAAATATAATGATGGAGGGGAAAAGTTTTAGGAATACAATTAGCGGCGCGAAGCGTGTCTGCGCAGCCAATTAAAGCGAAAGAGTCCGAGGTCGGGATTTATGATGCTGTCACAGGGACCGGTATGAAGCAGCTTCAGAGTTTTTATCAAGGCCCAGGTTTTGTGGGGCAAATCAGTGGCGTAATGAATTCTACAACCGCACAGCATCGGCAATTTAATGGAGATCAAAGGAGTTGCGTCAAGGGCCGGTCGTCAGCCACGCCGGGGAAAGTGTCCGACTTGACAGCCTAAACACAAGCAATGCAGCAGTCGCATACGTGGAAGCATTCATGTGCTTCGTGGGTCTCTGTCTGTAGACAACTATAGAGGTGATTGCTCTGCGAGGAAAGTGGGTGGCTTTATGACGTGTATTTTCAAGCATAGACCAACATAGGTAGTTAAATCTACAAATTATTTATAGCCCACAGTAAATCCCAGGACTAATGAGTTAGGCTACAATAGTCGTATAGGTCATCCGCAAACACACGCATTGTTATTTATGGCATTAAATGATTTAGCCAAGAAATCTAGGATCATTATTTGACTTGATCCTGCTGCAGAAACACCCAAAATGGCACATAGACCTAGAGCTAGAAGAAAAGTAACATTGTTCCTCTACTTTGTTATTTTGTAGGAATGCGTGCATTTTAGCAGGGAAAGTAAACAAAAAGGATTACAAGAGAAAATTTCGAATTCGAACTCATGAAACACATAACTGACAGGCAAAATATACAAGCAAAAGACCAATTGAAGACCAGATTCATGCGTTTTTCTCATTGTGTATCCTTACGAAATTGTCAAGTTCATACATGTTAAAAGTCTCGAAAAATTGTTCATCAATAATTAAGTTTGCAAGCAAGATTACATTACTTATTTCTGTAACTTATGTCACCATTACTTTATGTAAAACAATTTGCAATTTTCGGAGCTTTAACACGTGATGAACTTGACAATTCACACGTGTTATTACTTTGAGATTTCGTCGGATTCAGAGAAATGCTTTGATTGGCTAACGTTGGATTTATTTCAAGGGATTATTTGGCATGAATTACTACTCTGGAGTTGATACGACAAAGAAAGGTCAGACACTAATACTAAAAGAATTCAGGACACTCCATACCCTAAATTTCCTTCCTGTTAAAATTGTTAGAATCTAAAACCAGGTACCGAAAACAGTATCTGCTTGCACCGTGAATACATTCAAAAATCGTTTTGACCAATAAAGAAAGAAAGTTCTGGGTATTTTAAAGTTTCGATTCGAAGTTAGATCCGAACTTTAGAAACAGAGAATGAGAAAAAATAATAAATATACATAAGTAATTAACTAAGTCGTATCAAAATCTGTTTTTGGCTTTAAATTACGTATAACTCTTTTAGTGACTCATCCGTAAACAGCCTCATTATATGGGTAAAAGACAAAAAAAGAGCAATTATAACATTAGAGATGGGGTGAGACTATCAAGGCAAAGCATCATACTCTTATTAACCCATTAATGACGAGCGGTTCCATTTGAAACCACGGGAAAATAATGCATGAATAATTTAACTGCATTATCATGTATCGATTTTAGTGGGTTAATTGGTTCAATACAAAGCTTGTACATTTTCTGAACATGTTTTGTTCTTAAATGTCGGTTACACCATGTTCATTTGGCTTTGAAGCCACATCAAGTGAACATCTAGTAAAAAGTTCTCGTCATGAATGGGTTAAACGGTTTTTCTAAGGTTAAAACGACTATACTGGTGACTGTGCGTGAAGAATATTGATAACTCGCAGTATGGCTGTTACTCATTTTTCCTCGACCCTTTCCTTCATTACCTGCAGAGGTGCGGGGGGGGAGGGTAATAGTGATAATAAGTGGCCTCAGGCGCAAGTGATGATAAAAGTAGCAGTTCCATGACTGATATTACGTCTACTCTACTCCGTAAATGGCGCCTGTGCGTGATTGGTGTCTGCCAGCATGGCACTACTGTAAGATAGCAACCCAAGACTGCGCCCCCAGCTCGTTTTTCTTACCATATTCTATCTGATATGTTTCTAGATGAAACATTCGGTTTAGTAAGTGATATTAACAAATCGGCACTCACATTATACCATTTTTCTGTTAATTGAAAGTAGAAACTAAATGTTGAAGTGACTGCTCATTAGATTTGAATTTTTGAAAACTAGGAATACCAATGATAAAAATTTATGCATTGCTTTTAGGTCATCATCACTTTAATACAAAGCGTGGAATTAATTACTTTGACTCTCCTGTCAGTTATTAGCTAGATCCACCAGAAGTTTCATCTTAAAACTTTCATTGAATTTATAAACTGGCATAAACTCAATCCTAACAACGTAGACGCCTTCATTTCAAATAAAAATTTCTTTTCTTATTTTTTCAAAAAGTAGTTGAGCACCAAAACTTTCGCATCTGAAGCTTCGCCTATTATCATAAATTGCAAAGGTTGCTAATGATAGCGATCGGTTTTTACTCGGCCGTAAACATCCAATTTTTAACGAGCTTATTTTCACAAAGAACAATAATAGATGTTCTTTAGGGAAAAAATCTTTTCTGTCTGGCCTCAGAATATTGCTTTATTTGTGAATACTACAGAATTAAATTTGAAATTTTACCCAAGACACTAGGACTTTAATCATATAAAAATCCAATTAAATAAAAAGCCTACAATCTTTGTAATAATGTGACTATTTTTACCAAGAAAATTGTAAATTTTCAATCTCAAAGAAACGCTAAAAGGTCGATCAGCAAATTACCATTACCGTTTCAAAAGTACATACAAGGAGAATTATCTTGTTAAAGATATGTAATTAACAAGAAAGATTATAAACAAGGACAATGCGCACAGTGGTTCATCAAGTCAGAAATGAACTCCTCAGTAGTTACAATCTCGCACAAAGCTACAAAAATAAAATACAAACTTTAGTCATCGTCCATGAAAAACTGATTTCAGACTCAATCAGTTCTTCCTTCTTCGCACATCACGGATGGACGCCCATCGCTGTACCGCACACCAAAGCTCGACATCAAACAGTTATTTTTCTTCTGTTTCCTATGAAGGTTTCGTGTGACTCTAAAAAGATCAGAGTTGGTTCTGTGGTAGCTAAGCAAATGCAGTGCACGTACACAAATGCCTATACGCCAGCAGTACGTTCCAGTCTCAAACAATATTTCGCTTAAGTACAAAATTTGTTACCACATACTAGCCGGAAAAATGTGGAAAACCGGTAATAAATGACAGCTGTTATTCCACTGTTGCACACCTCAGAGGGAGCTTGCACGAGTCCTACACGGTAGTAATGTTACAGAAACGGAGTATTTTCTTTGCATAGTTGGACATCTCAAAAATATTTTCAATAGAATTCTGGAAAAAATATTACTGTCTAAACACAACTGGTCTGTGATCAAATCGTTGTTTAACTTATTTACTATTTTTCGAGTGAACATAAATTCACGCCATATAGTCATAGATATGGTACGAGCAATAACACAAGTTGCACAAAATTGATAAACCGCATTTAATTGATAAAAATCTGAAACAGCCACTTGCAGCCCAGTACCCATCCATGTTATGCCATCCACTTCCTCTTTAGTTTTACAATCACCGTCCTTAATCAGGCACACTACCACGGCAATCTTTATTTTCTATTCTGATTCAAACTCAGTTATCTCCATCTTATCAGTAATCATCTGAGACGCTATCTCTACACTGGCACAATTTCGCCAAGGCGCAGCCTCTGAAGACTGCGGGCACAGCGGGAGGCAAGCGCCTGCTTCTCCTCCACATCCTTCCACACCTGGACCATGAATTCGCCTCGTTAACAACAGAAAGTGAATTCGTAAACACTCATTATCATAAGCTGCCAATTAAACACAAAACTTGCATTCTTTGCGTTACACTCAAACAGTCAACTCTTCCACATGGTCTTTTCTCTTCCACCGAAGTTTCTATTTGCCTACTGCGGCGGGCACATAAAATTTCAGAGAGTGCATGTGTATCAACTTGTCTTTTTTCCTTTTTAAATAAAGACGCTCATTGAGGAGAAGCAGTGATCATTGCACAAGGCAAAGTAGTGTTTTTTTCCCTGTAAATGAAATCCAGGCGCTGATTTAGGGCATGCAGATGTTTTTATATCAATGAAAATGATTATCAGTACTAACTACAAAAACAAAGTTTGCTACTACTTTGGCAGACACTAAGGAATAATGTTAGACAGATCCACATAGTAATGTAAACGGCAATTAGAACTATACCAAAATCAAAGTAGCATTTAGTGTCATTAAAGGATAACTAAATTGACAAATGCAGGCATACAACTTGTATGTAAGTCATACCACTATTGAACGCTATCGGACTGTTGGACGGTAGAGTTAATTTTAAAGAAGAGTTGAGTTTTCCATGTGGAGAGATTCTTTGAATAGTTATACTAAAGCCTTTCCAACATCCTAAATTTGGTATCAGAAATTCTATTTTCTAGTCTAGTGGTATCAACATGTTGTGCAGTTGATAATCTTTTCAGAAATCAGGCGAACAATATTGCAATGCATCAAAACCCTTTTAATTCTTTATGACTGAGAAGTAAACTGTAACGTAATGTGGCTCCTACTGAAACTGAATGAAAATTTTCAACCCTCCAAGTCAAATTGGAATTTAAGAAAAGCAGATTACAAAGAAAGGATGAGTGAGGTAATTGCAGCAGACAAGATGACCACAGCAACACCTGCTTCCAGAATACGACAACATGGTGCACCTTTACGGTTGTGGCATCACCACGAACCTAGAAATTAACTCTAAATCTAAACCTAAAAATATATTTTCAATATCAATTCACTCGTTTTATTAAAATGTTCTTACATTTTCAAGTTTTACAAGACTTTCCCAGTTAACCATAAAGTAAAAACAACAACGAATTATAAAATGAAAAATTGGATCTCCTCAAGCTTCGTTGGCCTCAACTTTCTCAGAACAAGCATATTTGGACGAACTCTCAGTGGCTGAGCACCGCAGAGGCAGTAATCATACGGCTACGAGACTACATGTTTTCTGATCTTAGATTAGCTTGGCTAGACTTCATTTCGAACGAGTTTCTATTATTTTAAGACATGACTTAAAGATGCAAATAAAGATAGGCCGATAAATGAGATACAGCTGAAATTTTTCCCCCTTTGAATAAACCTGATCTTATCTCTACATTTATTAAATCCTCGTTTTTATTCCCGAGGCGTAATTTAATACAAAATTTACCGCAAGTCGAAACTCTCCTCGAAAACTCCCTAAATATGTTCCCCTCTAAACACTCTATTTGGTGACGTTTATTTAACATATACATTTCACTAGGATTTCCAATTTTACATCGATGAATTTATTCCGTAACCTCGAAACGCTGAATGTCGGACTAGTACGTCTGTACCTATTCCTGTTCGACAGGTACATGGACAGGAACGTCCATTTTTATTTCATGAATTAGTGGCAACACTTCAGGGACGTAACTTATTCGTCGCGAAGACTACCCCTCAAATAGTTAAATAATTTTAGTAGTTCCTTTATCCTCATAAATTCATTTTGAAAAATTATTTTTGTAACTGTTGTGGAAATTGCCAACCTCACTGCGCTCGAATAATTTATACGACCCACACCATAGAAAATTACGAAGTGGAGAGAAGAGCAGGCAACTCTCAAAAAACCCTGTCACTAAAGCTCTTTTAAAAAAGATCACAACTGTTGCTACATAGCTCGTATGTTTTCACCAGGTTGAATTTTAATGTTTCTGTTGTGTATATCGATGACAATCATCGCATCCGCTAAAATTTAGCGGTAGATCTCGACATCTACGACAACCGAACAGCCGGCGCATCAGTTATGGCCACAATTCTCTTCCTTGATCATCAGCCATAACTTTTCTTGATGATCAGCCATCGCTTTCCATGCATATGGCAATACAAAAGCTATCTTAGCGATCAGCCATTACCCACGACCCTGCTTTATAAATCAAATCCTTCCATGATGGCCAATCATTAAAATCCCTGATGATTGATAGGCCAGGAGCCTCCTGTGAATTCAAAAAAACTTTCCACTTCGAAAAGAACAAATAAATGATAACAAATTGCTTACCTGGGTTCTTGAATTTAAACGAACAGAATTTTTTGCGCACGAATGAATGGATATTTTCGGGAAACACCGATTAGTAAAGGCTTTTAATATTCGAGTCGAGTGAAAAATTAATATCCAAAGCCGCTGAAATTTTATATCTATATTTTTTGACCGAAATAGACGTCACTGAACTTCCGCATATGAAAGTGGTTCAGGACTTACGATGAAATTAAAATTCTGTTCGAGTTAGGAATAGGTACAATAGTTAACCCTTTCGGTACTGACGGCATCTCTGGTAGCCGCAGTCATTTTTCGCCTATTAAGATGCAGAGCAACACGTGTGTCTGTGCAAACGCTGGTAGGGCAGTGCAAGCTACAGTTTGATCAGGACAATGCAGTGACCGTAAAACATCACAAAGCATCTTTTTTT
>VCRD01003705.1:54459-71736 GCA_006783055.1 Trinorchestia longiramus
TCGTGGGTAATGGCTGATCGCTAAGATAGCTTTTGTATTGCCATATGCATGGAAAGCGATGGCTGATCATCAAGAAAAGTTATGGCTGATGATCAAGGAAGAGAATTGTGGCCATAACTGATGCGCCGGCTGTTCGGTTGTCGTAGATGTCGAGATCTACCGCTAAATGTTAGCGGATGCTATGATTGGTCATAGATATACACAACAGAAACATTAAAATTCAACCTGGTGAAAACATACGAGCTATGTAGCAACAGTTGTGATCTTTTTTAAAAGAGCTTTAGTGACAGGGTTTTTGAGAGTTGCTTGCTCTTCTCTCCACTTCGTAATTTTCTATGGTGTGGGTCGTATAAATTATTCGAACGCAGTAAGGTTGACAATTTCCACAACAGTTACAAAAATAATTTTTCAAAATGAATTCATGAGGATAAAGGAACTACTAAAATTATTTCAACTATTTGAGGGGTAGTCTTCGTGACGAATAAGTTACGTCCCTGAAGTGTTGCCACTAATTTATGAAATAAAAATGGACGTTCCTGTCCATGTACCTGTCGAACAGGAATAGGTACAGACGTACTAGTCCGACATTCAGCGTTTCGAGGTTACGGAATAAATTCATCAATGTAAAATTGGAAATCCTAGTGAAATGTATATATTAAATAAACGTCACCAAATAGTGTTTAGAGGGGAACATATTTAGGGAGTTTTCGAGGAGAGTTTCGACTTGCGGTAAATTTTGTATTAAATTGCGCCTCGGGAATAAAAACGAGGATTTAATAAATGTAGATATAAGATCAGGTTTATTCAAAGGGGGAAAAATTTCAGTTGTATCTCTTTTATCGGCCTATCTTTATTTGCATCTTTAAGTCATGTCCTAGAATAATAGAAACTCGTTCGAAATGAAGTCTAGCCAAGCTAATCTAAGATCAGAAAACATGTAGTCTCGTAGCCGTATGATTACTGCCTCTGCGGTGCTCAGCCACTGAGAGTTTGTCCAAATATGCTTGTTCTGAGAAAGTTGAGGCCAACGAAGCTTGAGGAGATCCAATTTTTCATTTTATAATTCGTTATTGTTTTTACTTTATGGTTAACTGGGAAAGTCTTGTAAAACTTGAAAATGTAAGAACATTTAAATAAAACTAGTGAATGGATATTAAAAATTTATTTTTAGGTTTAGATTTAGAGTTAATTTCTAGGTTCGTGGTGATGCTACAACCGTAAAGGTGCACCATGTTGTCGTATTCTGGAAGCAGGTGTTGCTGTGGTCATCTTGTTTGCTGCAATTACCTCACTCATCCTTTCTTTGTAATCTGCTTTTCTTAAATTCAAATTTGACTTGGAGGGTTGAAAATTTTCATTCAGTTTCAATGGGGGCCACATTACGTTGCAGTTTACTTCTCAGTCATAAAGAATTAAAAGGGTTTTGATACATTGCAATATTGTCCGCCTGATCTCTGAAAAGATTACCAACTGCACAGCATGTTGATACCACTAGACTAGAAAATAGAATTTCTGATACCAAATTTAGGATGTTGGAAAGGCTTTAGTATAACTATTCAAAGAATCTCTCCACATGGAAAACTCAACTTTTCTTTAAAATTAACTCTACCGTCCAACAGTCCGATAGCGTTCAATAGTGGTATGACTTACATACAAGTTGTATGCCTGCATTTGTCACTTTAGTTCATCCTTTAATGACACTAAATGCTACTTTGATTTTGGTATAGTTCTAATTGCCGTTTACATTACTATGTGGATCTGTCTAACATTATTCCTTAGTGTCTGCCAAAGTAGTAGCAAACACTCTGTTTTTTGTAGTTAGTACTGATAATCATTTTCATTTATATAAAAACATCTGCATGCCCTAAATCAGCGCCTGGATTTCATTTACAGAGAAAAAAAACACTACTTTGCCTTATGTAATGATCACTGCTTCTCTTCAATGAGCGTCTTTATTTAAAAAGGAAAAAAGACAAGTTGATACACATGCACTCTCTGAAATTTTATGTGCCCGCCGCAGTAGGCAAATAGAAACTTCGGTGGAAGAGAAAAGACCATGTGGGAGAGTTGACTGTTTGAGTGTAACGCAAAGAATGCAAGTTTTGTGTTTAATTGGCAGCTTATGATAATGAGTGTTTACGAATTCACTTTCTGTTGTTAACGAGGCGAATTCATGGTCCAGGTGTGGAAGGATGTGGAGGAGAATCAGACGCTTGCCTCCCGCTGTGCCCGCAGTCTTCAGAGGCTGCGCCTTGGCGAAATTGTGCCTGTGTAGAGATAGCGTCTCAGATGATTACTGATAAGATGGAGATAACTGAGTTTGAATCAGAATAGAAAATAAAGATTGCCGTGGTAGTGTACCTGGTTAAGGACGGTGATTGTAAAACTAAAGAGGAAGTGGATGGCATAACATGGATGGGTACTGGGCTGCAAGTGGCTGTTTCAGATTTTTTATCAATTAAATGCGGTTTATCAATTTTGTGCAACTTATGTTATTGCTCGTACCATATCTATGACTATATGGCGTGAATTTATGTTCACTCGAAAAATAGTAAATAATTAAGTTAAACGGCGATTTGATCACAGACCAGTTGTGTTTAGACAGTAATATTTTTTTCCAGAATTCTATTGAAAATATTTTTGAGATGTCCAACTATGCAAAGAAAATACTGCGTTTCTGTAACATTCACTACCGTCTAGGACTCATGCAAGCTCCCTCTGAGGTATGCAACAGTGGAATAACAGCTGTCATTTATTACCGGTTTTCCACATTTTTCCGGCTAGTATGTGGTAACAAATTTTGTACTTAAGCGAAATATTGTTTGAGACTGGAACGTGCTGCTGGCGTATATGCATTTGTGTACGTGCACTGCATTTGCTTAGATACCGCAGAACCAACTCTGATCTTTTTAGAGTCACACGAAACCTTTATAGGAAACAGAAGAAAAATAACTGTTTGATGTCGAGCTTTGGTGTGCGGTACAGCGATGGGCGTCCATCCGTGATGTGCGAAGAAGGAAGAACTGATTGAGTCTGGAATCAGTTTTTCATGGACGATGACTGAAGTTTGTATTTTATTTTTGTAGCTTTGTGCGAGATTGCGACTACTGAGGAGTTCATTTCTGACTTGATGAACCACTGTGCGCATTTTCCTTGTTTATAATCTTTCTTGTTAATTATCTTTAACAAGATAATTCTCCTTGTATGTACTTTTCAAACGGTAATGGTAATTTGCTAATCGACCTTTTAGCGTTTCTTTGAGATTGAAAATTTACAATTTTCTTGGTAAAAATAGTCACATTATTACAAAGATTGTAGGCTTTTTATTTAATTGAATTTTTATATGAATAAAGTCCTAGTGTCTTGGATAAAATTTCAAATTTAATTCTGTAGTATTCACAAATAAAGCAATATTCTGAGACCAGACAGAAAAGAAGATTTTTTCCCTAAAGAACATCGATTATTGTTCTTTGTGAAAATAAGCTCGTTAAAAATTGGATGTTTACGGCCGAGTAAAAACCGATCGCTATCATTAGCAACCTTTGCAATTTATGATAATAGGCGAAGCTTCAGATGTGAAAGTTTTGGTGCTCAACTACTTTTTAAAAAAAATAAGAAAATAAATTTTTATTTGAAATGAAGGCGTCTACGTTGTTAGGATTGAGTTTATGCCAGTTTATAAATTCAATGAAAGTTTTCAGATGAAACTTCTGGCGGATCTAGCTAATAGCTAACAGGAGAGTCAAAGTAATTATTATTAATTCCACGCTATGTATTGAAGTGATGATGACCTAAAAGCAATGCATAAATTTTTATCATTGGTATTTCAGTTATCAAAAATTCAAATCTAATGAGAAGTCACTTCAACATTTAGTTTCTACTTTCAATTAACAGAAAAAATGGTATAATGTGAGTGCCGATGTGTTAATATCACTTACTAAACCGAATGTTTCATCTAGAAACATATCAGGTAGAATATGGTAAGAAAAACGAGCTGGGGGCGCAGTCTTGGGTTGCTATCTTACAGTAGTGCCATGTCGGCAGACACCAATCACGCACAGGCGCCATTTACAGAGTAGAGTAGACGTAATATCAGTCATGGAACTGCTACTTTTATCATCACTTGTGCCTGCTGCCACTTATTATCACTATTACCCTCCCCCCCGCACCTCTGCAGGTAATGAAGGAAAGGGTCGAGGAAAAATGAGTAATAGCCATACTGCGAGTTATCAATATTCTTCACGCACAGGCACCAGTATAGTCGTTTTAACTTTAGAAAAACCGTTTAATAAAAGTATGATGCTTTGCCTTGATAGTCTCACCCCGTCTCTAATGTTTTAATTGCTCTTTTTTGTCTTTTACCCATATAATGAGGCTGTTTACGGATGAGTCACTAAAAGAGTTATACGTAATTTAAAGCCAAAAACAGATTTTGATACGACTTGGTTAGTTACTCATGTATATTTATTATTTTTTTTCTCATTGTCTCTTTCTAAAGTTCGGATCTAACCTCGAATCAAAACTTTAAAATACCCAGAACTTTCTTTCTTTATTGGTCAAGACGATTTTTGAATGTATTCACGGTGCAAGCAGATACTGTTTTCGTTACCTGGTTTTAGATTCTAACAATTTTAACAGGAAGGAAATTTAGGGTATGGAGTGTCCTGAATTCTTTTAGTATTAGTGTCTGACCTTTCTTTATCGTATCAAGTCCAGAGTAGTAATTCTTGCCAAAATTAATAATCCCTTAAAATAAACCCAACGTTAGCCAATCAAAGCATTTCTATGAATCCGACGAAATCTCGAAGTAACAACACGTATGAATTGTCAAGTTCATCACGTGTTAAAGCTCCGAAAATTGTAAATTGTTTTACATAAAGTAATGGTTACATAAGTTACAGAAATAAGTAATGTAATCTTGCTTGCAAACTTAATTAATGATGAACAGTTTTTCGAGACTTTTAACATGTATGAACTTGACAATTTCGTAAGGTTACACAATGAGAAAAACGCATGAATCTGGTCTTCAATTGGTCTTTTGCTTGTATATTTTGCCTGTCAGTTATGTGTTTCATGAGTTCGAATTCGAAATTTTCTCTCTTGTAATCCTTTTCGTTTACTTTCCCTGCTAAAATGCATGCATTCCTACAAAATAACAAAGTAGAGGAACAATGTTACTTTTCTTCTAGCTCTAGGTCTATGTGCAATTTTGGGTGTTTCCGCAGCAGGATCAAGTCAAATAATTATCCTAGATTTCTTGGCTAAATCATTTAATCCTATAAAAAACAATGCGTGTGTTTGCGGATGACCTATACGACTATTGCAGCCTAACACATTAGTCCTGGGATTTACTGTGGGTTATAAACAATTTGTAGATTTAACTACCTATGTTGGTCTATGCTTGAAAATACACGTCATAAAGCCACCCACTTTCCTCGCAGCGCAATCACCTCTATAGTAGTCTACAGACAGAGACCCACGAAGCACATGAATGCTTCCATGTATGCGACTGCTGCATCGCTTGTGTTCAGGCTGTCAAGTCGGACACTTTCCCCGGCGTGGCTGACGACCGGCCCTTGACGCAACTCCTTTGATCTCCATTAAATTGCCGATGCTGTGCGGTTGTAGAATTCATTACGCCACTGATTTGCCCCACAAAACCTGGGCCTTGATAAAAACTCTGAAGCTGCTTCATACCGGTCCCTGTGACAGCATCATAAATCCAGACCTCGGACTCTTTCGCTTTAATTGGCTGCGCAGACACGCTTCGCGCCGCTAATTGTATTCCTAAAACTTTTCCCCTCCAATATTATATTTATTCTGTTGAGATTATTTCAATGAGGTTAAGAATTTTATTGCATTGGTAACATTCCATCGAGCCCGACAAGAGATTTTGGTGTATCTTCTCATTTGAAATTCGAATATTTCTCTGTCATGTGACTGGATCCTTCGAGGATTGATTTTTTTTCGAAGACTGGAGGAATATTGAAGTTCTTAGAGAAATTTTTCGGCGTTTTTCGAAATCTCACAAAATTTTCGGCCCAAATTTCAATATCTCATTAAAGAAGACGGATTGACACGTGGTAGAAAATAACTTTAACTGCGGCCTTGAAATTCTAAATTTTTCTGGCGAACAATAAGTTGAAGAATTCAATCACTGCTTTGGTAACATTTTCTCAATTTTAGGAGACCTGAGGGTGAAGATCGGTTTTAAAACGGAAGCTGAAGCAGGAGTAAAAGTAGAGCTAATTATGCCTGAGTGAAGAATAGATGACCCCTATATGCATGAAATGAATTAGAAAAAGGTGCGTGTGTGGAATGAGTTCATAGTAAAGATTTACGTCATTATAAAAATAGAAATGTAGACATGCTACTCTTTAACAAATACGGTTGCAAAGAGGAAGATTTTAAGTGTGCTAAACAATTTGTATTAATTTCCATTATCTTCTATTTCCCTTTAAAAAAAACTTGTCATTCAAATGTGCATAAATACGCACGTGTGGTGTAGGTACATACTTGTCCACATGTATTCGTCACTTCTTGTGTGTATTTACACATGCATGCACTTAGGTATTTACACATGTACGCGCATGTGTATTTACACATACACGCGCATCTGTGTTTACACATGTACGCGCATGTGTATTTACACATGTACACGCATGTGTATTTACACATGTACGCGCATGTGTATTTACACATGTACGCGCCTGTGTATTGACACATGTACGCGCATGTGTATTTACAAATGTACGCGTATGTGTATTTACACATGAGTTCACTTTACGTGTGTGTACAAATGCACTCGTATGCGTGATGAATGGAACCCCTACGTGCAGTTCCCCAAATCTATTGACCTGCACTATATCATAGGGACTCTTATCGCCTTGGGAGGGGGAGGGGAGATTGCACTACTGATGTTTTTTGAGGGAAAAAGCTCTCCTAGAGTCATGCAACGAACTTCAACTTCGCTGGGAAGACAGAATATTAAATATAATGAAATACGAGCGTAAATATCTTTCGAGAGTTAAATATTCCTTTCTTTGACTACTGGACAAAATATTGGCACGAGTGGTGTTGTCTCGGCTACTTAAATATCACTCTAAAAAAAGTTTCCTGATTATTTTTTGTAAACCATGATGGAAATTACTATTTTTGTCAAACTCGTATTGAATCGCAAGAAACAACGCAGTTACAGTTTTGCTACCCGATGTATCATGTGTTTATCTCAATTATTACATGAAATTGCATCCAAATATTTCGTGGTTGATGGTCCAATTTTATGGTGCCTCATGAAATTATTTACTCGACATATGGAACTCAAATACAAGTGTGTACTTTCTTTGAATAGAGTTATAGTTGCTGAGTAGATTTACAAAAATGCTAAGGAAGAAATAAACTTGCAATGAAGCTTCCTTATTCAAGGGTAGCGCTTAGTTAACTAAATCTGGTACGAAGTTAATGTCATAGTCGTTTTCTGGTTTGTCAATATGAGTTCTTCTCACTCTAGAAATTGTTTTTTGTTTCCCTTTTAACTTTCTTTATCGCAGTACCACCACAACGCTCTATTCCAGTTACTTTATCAAATCGATATTCTACATTCTTGCATGTGGTTTGCATCTGATCATTAGTCACTGAATGAAGCCTTGTAATACCAGTAAGTTCGTTAAATGTTTTAATTTTAACGTTTTTATCTTCTACAATTCTCAGATATTTGATTTCAGCATCTTAAACTTGCACTAAAACGATCGCTCGCATACAAAATCTCCTTACATCTTTACCCATTCTTCATCTACTCCTTACATGTCAAGTAATTCATTCGTAAGTTTTTCAAATTGAGACTTTTGCTCCAATTGACATTTAAAATATAAGATTGCTGTTTGATTCCTTTGTTTATACAGGGTGTTTCAAAAAAATGTACTTCCCTTTAACCGTTGCTAACATGCTGTCTTCTTTGTGTTGCAGGTGTGAGGTTCGAACCTTTGCGAACATGATTCTTTAATCACATTTAATCATGTTCGCAAAGGTTCGAACCTCACACGTGCAACACAAAGAAGACAGCATGTTAGCAACGGTTAAAGGGTGAGTACATTTTTTTGAGACACCCTGTATATGATCTACTTCGGCTCCGTTCTCAGATCTAACTACTGCCACTTTGCTACCACTGTTTCTAACATATATTGGTTTTATTTGGAGTTTTTCCAACCCTATGTAATTTAGAAATTGCTTAGGTTCTGATTTGGTTACCCGATATGCAGCGACCGTAAAGTGACTTCGAGTTCAGGGATCTCATGAGAATTAAGAACTCGATTATGAGCTGAAGGTCTCTTCACTTCAGACACACAGCTGACTAGTGTCAGGGCTGAAGGACTCTTCACTTCAGACCCACAGCTGACTAGTGTCAGGGCTAAAGGCCTCTTCACTTCAGACACACAGCTGACTAGTGTCAGGGCTGAGTGTTTGTGTTCGTCTGACCCACACAGCTGACTAGTGTCAGGGCAGAGGCCCTTCAGCGTATGTCTGGCGAGCCAGGCGCTAGAGGCACATTGTTGCCCCACTCGTAAACTGCTCGAATTATGAGGTTAATATGGTGAGGCAAGCGTTGCCGGATCATCATGTCGACTCCTAATGAGAGCAGGACCCTTGACTAATGAAGTGCTTCAAATATCTTGGCTCGCTACTGGGATAATGCATTCATAGTAACATGATCGGGTCTATCTCTCAAGTATGACGTTACGCCGAACCTTAATATTTATGAGAAACGTTTTCCGTAGAAAGTACGTGCTGGAGTGTTTTCTCCGTTTTTGTTCCGTGTGAAGTGTCACAGCGAAAGTACATTTTGCTTTATCAACTCTGTAAGCAATAGCTCAGTCTCACACAAGGAAGACCACATCGAGCAGCTAAACCTTACCATTAAATTTCATTTTGCACATCTGCATTTTATGCGGCACTTTAACATTATATTCTGAATTTTATTTTTCTGTATCATTTGCGACTATACATACTACCGAGGGTTTTAGATTCATGTAAAGAACTTTTTCTACTCCGGCTTCTCTTTGGATAATTATTCCACGTTGTGGCTAAGTAAGAACTCGAAAACATTTGAATGTTATCAATAAAATTACTTCGCGAAATCATGACGATAACCCTCCTAACTGATAAAGAAATTTTTGCACCTGTAAAAGTTAAATAATTCAGTGGTAGGGTTTGACCTAACACGGAATTATTCATTTCAGGTTCTGTAGAACATATGGCAAAAAAATTTGCCCAATTGAAATCTAAGAAATGTTTTAACTTTTTTTCTATCTCTCTCGTATTTTTCAATTATGTAATTGGGTGAAAGATGGAGATTAGGTTCTGCAATGTTTTGCTTCTGCACTACAAAGAAGAGACGCTGTGATTAGAAAGTTATGCCTGCCAAATCATCATGTAATCTCGTCAACCTTCTTATATAACAATATTTTCCGAAGTCTTAATTCATGTCGCATTCCTTATCATTAACTGAACATTTAGGGAAGAGAAGTACTGGGATAAGGTTTTTGTGCAAAATCTGTCTATGTATGCTGCGTATAATTTTTACTACAAATTATCTAGATATGGTTATCATGATCGCCCTGAAATATGTCTGTGTGGAAGTGTCCTGTAGTTGAGTACTGCATTATCTTTAATCCCATGTGAATGATTGCATTAATATCACCATACATCATGCAATGTTTTATTTCAAGAAAATTATTTACTCTGTGTGATAACTCTGACATCAGGGTATTGAAACTATGTTTTGGCCGTTCACGGAGGACATTGCAACGTGATAAAAATCCGAGCCTTCCTGGTACTGAGGGGAAATAAATATTTTTTTAACCTTAAAATTAAAATAATCAGTTACAAAATTCTGAATAGAGCAATTATAAACGGCGACTAATTTTTCTGAGATAGGAACGTATTTTCTGCATAAAACGCTTCATATTAAGGCATTAATGAACGCGATAACGTTTTGTGTTTTCAAAGCAGATATTCCTGAGGTAGACCAAGTGTCCAAGATTATTATCCAATCCTGAGACTCTCATAAATGTTGAAAGTTTTGAACTCTACTGGGTATCGTGGATGGTTTTTTGTCGATATTTTATTGTGAATTAAGGTGACTTTTGAATCATGTCCGTCTAATAAAGGAAGCATTTTCCCTTCGAGTTAACGCTGAATGTGAACCACTAACCGTTGTGAAGACTATTCTTTGGATCCTCCTGGTCTTATTTAATGGAGCTCGAACCAACTAATCATTTGTAACATAACATTTCGTTCTTGATTTGACGTACGTTATGATGGCAAAAATTTATTACAATTGAAATTAAAGATTAAATATCAAAATACCTGGCACCTTAAATCTTTATTGAATATTTCATGTTATTTGTAGTCATAACTTGAGTTCATTTATCTAACGCTTCTATTAACTCCCATTCACTTAACACAAACACATGCAACTACGCGTCTTTTTCCTGGTTGTAAATTCTTGATTGTCGTGATCATCGATCCTTACTCGAGGGAGGATATCTTTGAGGATAGTGTAGCTCTCAAGAGCATCTCTTATATTTGTTGTTCTTTAATTACTCATTCATACAACGTACTTGAACTCTCNCCACGACCCTGCTTTATAAATCAAATCCTTCCATGATGGCCAATCATTAAAATCCCTGATGATTGATAGGCCAGGAGCCTCCTGTGAATTCAAAAAAAACTTTCCACTTCGAAAAGAACAAATAAATGATAACAAATTGCTTACCTGGGTTCTTGAATTTAAACGAACAGATTTTTTTGCGCACGAATGAATGGATATTTACGGGAAACACCGATTAGTAAAGGCTTTTAATATTTGAGTCGAGTGAAAAATTAATATCCAAAGCCGCTGAAATTTTATATCTATATTTTTTGACCGAAATAGACGTTACTGAACTTCCGCATATGAAAGAGGTTCAGGACTTACGATGAAATTAAAATTCTGTTCGAGTTAGGAATAGGCACAACAGTTAAGCTAATCGTGCTGGGTATAGTAGGCTGTCACAAGCATAAGTATTTAATTACGGTTTGATGAAAAAGCAATAAATCGATTGTCATATAATTCTTGGACGAGCTCTCCAAGAAAATATTGAGGACTCAAGTAACCTAAACACGCGTTTTAAAAATCAAAGATCAATCGTTTATTGCAAGTAGATTTGGTTACACTTTCTTCGCACTACCCAGCGTACAGAACTCCATAGAATGGGATTTTTTTTCATGTTGCGTGGCTATGACACGTTTCCCAAATTTCCCATAAATTCTCCATGAAATCATCAACGCTCATTTGACGTTCATCAAGTACAAAGAGTAAACGCCCCACGACGTTTTTAAGAGCCCATTCTTCCACAATTTTCAGGTGCCAAACCGCAGCACGAAGAGGTAAATGAAGTGTTATTATTGACTAATATGCTGAGCATGCATCTATTTCTTCTCATACAAATTCTCGTGATCAACCGAGATACGCGCCCACAAAAGCTGACTGACTCTCTCAGCCAAAATAACTGACAAACAATGGAATGGAACAATCATCAATATCTGTAGAAAAAAGCTCTCAACAGCTTCCCTATCTGTTCTTCATCCGGCACTGTCGAGGTGTATCTCGTGAGCATCGTAGGTGCGGTATCGCCCAGTTCAGCTATCGAGGGACGATCAGTGCATCGGTAATAAAGGGCTACAAAAATACTACATAGCGTTTAACGGCTTCGACCTGTCATAGAACTTTCAAGTTGAGAATGCAGACACGTCAAACGTTGCTCTTTAGTGTGTTTAAGAAAGAGATGGTAAGAAATTAAGAAAGTCATACTTGAATATATTGGCAAGATTATGAAAAGAAACGTCACCCTCACATACTTTGAAAAATTTATGAACACTCGAGATTAATTTTTGCTTTCATATCCGATTAATCAACAGTAGTTTGACCTAGAAAATTTAATACATAGAGAAAAAAAGACTATGTGAAACAACGAATAATCAATTTCGATTGTCTAAAATTGCGTAAAACGTCATCATTCATCCAAGACTGATAGAAAGAACACTTATGTTGAAAATTTATCTGCTTGTTTATAAGAAAAGTAGAAACCACGGCGGAGGGGGAATAACTCATTTCCAAAATCTAAAGAATTGTGTTGAATGCCACGATTTGCTTTGGATTGATTGAAAGCACTCCTATTTCAAAAATTAATTCCTTATTGAGAATAATAAGGAAAAGGTTTTTGCAATAAAAGCCTTAACTAAGGCGGGAAATGAACAACCGAATTTCATGGTTGAAACTATACTCACTGACTTTTGGATCACTACAAGTCACTGGCAATTCTTAAAACAAACTTTAGTACCTAAATATCAATCAACATACGCCAAATTTATGATTCTGTCGAGCGAAAATTTGAATAAACTAATTCTAACACTGATATGCATGCAATGAAATCATTTGAATTTCAGATGGTTTGTATACAAAATGTTTCGAAATTAGTATTTTTTGCACAGCACACTCTACTAAACGAGCTACCTGTTAGTGCAGAACTTGACCTCAGGTTAAAGACGAACGCCTAATTATTGGGAAATGTAGCAGAAAAATACAGTTAATCACTAACTGTGAAACTACACGTGGCTTTCACTTTCAAGATGCGGCAGCTCAGTAGGTGCGTCAAGGCAATTGGACTGCATTGACCTCTTAACAGACCGGCATTCATAATAATTAATAGACGGAGAGCGAGAAACGTTCAGACGCAATTCACAAGAATGCTAGCAGCTAGCTGATCTTCTGACACCGTCCACAGCTTGAGGGTATTGGCTGCTTCAAAAGAGATGCGTTCTCAGCAGCGGGAGAGACAGCTAGAAACAACTGAGGTGACCAATATTAACACAGTCGTAATTGAGCGAAAACCTTTGTTTGAGGATTTGAAAACCAGATTTCTTAATTATAAGTTTGTTATGATAATTTTTTTCTAGTTTTATCTTTTGAGAAGTGGTTAAACTTCTTCCGGTCAGGTAGAGAACGTTTCAGTTTAGTTTAGCTCTATTTCATACACAAACCAACTTTCACAGTTTTGCTTTTCCAAACAAAATTTACCAAACATTCCCTTCAAATACCACTCTCATACTTTCATCAAACTCACAGTATATGTCTGAAATATTTGTGTTGAAACAACGCTAAAGTAATTAAAACGCTTACCTTATACGTTTCTTTACATAGGAAAAACGCTAAAATAATTTTTGATACTAGGCCGTAGCAATGCAATGCACTTTCGTCCACCTATTTTTTGTTCATTTATTTACTGGCATGGGACCATGAAGATATTTCCTGCTAGTTTGACAGAGAAGCGTCAAGTTCTAACCACGAAATCCGTAGTAAGAGACAGCAATTTGCTCTTGAAATGACGGCTATCAAGCAAATTGTTTAAAGTTATAGTGACGTAGTCGTCTTAAGTTAATCTAAATCTAAGCGAAAACGTTACAAAAGTTCATATTTTTCTCTCTCAAACAACAGACAATACATGTGATGTTAACTTCAAACTTGAAGTTCACATCATAATACCACATTTTTCCGAACACTCATACCATCTTTTATAAAATTCACCTATGAATCGATAAAGAAATCGTAGAAACCGAACAACCATCAACTAAGGTAGGCAATTTATTTGAAGAATGGGAGTCAAGTGTTAAAAGCCTATGTAACTGTAAATCTATATAAATCTATGTAAATCTATGTAAATCTATGTAAATCTATGTAAATCTAGGTAAATCTAGGTAAATCTATGTATATCTATGTATATCTATGTATATCTATGTAAATCTATGTATATCTATGTAAATCTATGTATATCTATGTAAATCTATGTATATCTATGTAAACCTATATAAATCTCTACAAGTATCCTATCACTATATTATAATCAAAACGCATTTTTATCTTTAGAGTTGAAAAGGTTAAGGTTGAAATCAGTTAACAACGAAGTTTAAAATTGAACGTTTTCAATGTAAAAAATAGCCTTGAATTTAAAATTTAGGTTAATGACAAACAGGAAATTTTAATGCTAGCTAATCACCAGCTTGGTCGACTGGTGAGCGAATCTGCTTGCGAGCGGAAAGACCCGGGTTCGAATCCCGCTGCCGACATGGTTGACGCGGCTAAAAATACAGCATGGGACTTGGGTATACAACCGAATAATTATCGAAGTAATTATCCGACCCAAGAATGGGCCAGAAGGTTCGTTCCTATAGCCTAATTCTATTCTAAAATATACTCAATTGATATCGCACATTCTTAAAAATTCCTATATCAACTTTTTTTATCATTTCATCATTGATATCAGAACAATAATGACTAAAGAAATGAAAAGATCCTTTTGATTTAGTCACATAGAATTGAGTCACATAAATATTATGCTTCGACATCTGGCGAAGATTTCTATGTGTTTCTTAGTAGGCTAGAGGGAAAAATTGTCAATTTCTTTCTGAACTGTTCCTTGTACACTGAATTCAGTAACATTACATGTAGTCTCCATTAATTGAAATTTGTAATTTAATATAGTTGCAATTTATACTCGCAGACTTCAAATTGTGTTTTCCTGCACAAACATTGGATTTTCAGGGGCCAAAAAGAAAGCGTCTGGTATGCACTAAAAATATTTGGAGGAGAAAAGCGGCATGAACTTAAAATACTGTTCAGTATAACTTTTAAAGTTTAATTTCGCATGTTTTGAATAGCTTTATCAAGAAATAAACTTCGAGCTCGGGTTCAGATAAAAGACACTCGGCGATAAAATCGATGAAAATTGATAGGAGGATCCCGTCTCATGAGGCTGTTGTAGTAGAGTTTACGGTCGAACTTTCTCCGTAAATAGCGAAGCCTGTAGACTGTCTCACAGTCAGTGTGTTAAACACGCTCACACTCTCTTTAATGAAGATGTTAAGTGCTAAACATTGACTCCTACAGCAATGGCAGTAAATAAACGAGCAAAAAGAAGTGGACATCTGGTCGTAAGGGTGGGAGGTCAACAGATACTGTCAAAACTTGACTTTTACGTTGCTACGACCCTATTAAGTACGAGCCTGGCTCATGCAGCGCACTTTCTACTTACAACAGCATTCCTTTCAAAAACTAGAAGCTACATATATTCGTGCAGATA
Source organism: Trinorchestia longiramus (assembly GCA_006783055.1). Lineage (NCBI taxonomy): Eukaryota > Metazoa > Arthropoda > Malacostraca > Amphipoda > Talitridae > Trinorchestia > Trinorchestia longiramus. The sequence goes on from VCRD01003705.1 coordinate 69,636, forward strand.
TAAACCTACAAATTCTGGCCCACATTAACTCACGTATTTTTTATATCAAGATAAAAGAACACAATGCTTGGATCACCGTGTAGCTTCATTAATAAACAACAAAGGTTCTCACAATCAAGTATGTCCAACACAAGAAAGCTCTAGTGAGAAATGAGGAGATAGCATCGCTGCCCCGTAGTAACTCGGAATACGGTTCATATTTTCACTCGATGCACAATAGGAATATAATCTTATGTACGGTGAAATCAGTACACATGTGCAGAACCGTTTTAACCGTGACGTGTTAACACAATCCTCTCAACAAAATATAAATTATGGCAGTAATATACATTGGTACTTTTGCCCCAGATCAAGAAAGGTTAACCGTTTTACGAGCGGTTTTCACTATAGATCAAAAAGTTTCTCATTTCTCTAGCTTTAATCAACTCGATGAAGGTGCTTGAATTTTTGTTTAATACTTGGATCTCGTACTATCATACTACAAGTAGAACGACACATCTATGCCAAATCGGACAATCGTCGATGACAGTACCCTTATGACTTGAGAGAATAGAAATGCATAATTAATCCTTGAAATAAAAGTATGTATTTGTTAGCGAGAGTATTCTAGGAGTCAAGTGAATAGATCTGAACAGGAAAAACTGAACGGCCAACACATCTTCCAGTACGCTGCTACCATTTCGTCTCGGCTTAGACGACACATAGCTAACACAGAAATTAAATTTTGTGAGGTCTCTGGTAGATGATAGATACACAAGAACGCACCCTCGTTGTTTATTTAGTTGTTTACTTGAAGCTCATACAATAAATTAGATACATAAAATCTTACTCCGAGGAAATCAAATCAATTTGCACGCACAGTAGGCTATAGTGTTCTTTAACACGTTGCCTCCGATTGCCTGATTGGTGTAAAACTTCACTTTGTACGCATAGTCACTAGAAGGATCTGAAAAAATTACAGAACCTAACCTCAGTGGTACACATACGTACCACTTCGGAGTCAACCTGTTAAACTGGGGTGCACGAGCCCTTCGGATAACCTAAAATTCTCGTGGCGGATCACTTCCATTGTTCATTAACAAATTTTAACGTAAGGTAAAGAACTCTGATAAAAAAAAACACCCTAGCGCAGGGTCCACCAGTAAATGTATCGCCGAAGACTCCGGTAGGGAAATCATTCGAGAAGTTTATACACAAAACATCTTTCGCTAAATTGTTACTTCTCTGACTGAAATAAAAAAATACATTCTTATTTTTCTTCTATAAGAAGTACGACGAGTTAGGCAAAATAATGCGTGCACCTTGTGTAAATGCGATTATCTTTATTGATTACATCGTAGATTACGATTTGCATGTAAATTACATGCAATTTTATACGTAATCAATTCGAAAAGTAGCTCAATTTTTAAATGAATAATGTCATACCAACTAGAACGTTAGTTAATGCTTACCAGGCCTACGTATCAAATCTAAAATAACCGTCATCCCTTTTCTTGAAATTGTTTTTCATTACTCCAAGTCCCGACAAACTTAAATTTGGAAACTTGAAAAAAAGTCTTGTTTTCTACAGCAGTCGATTTTATCATTTGAAATATATTGAGATCGGACTCCATCTCAAATCATCTTGCAAGAAAGCGGGTAATTTATATAGTCATTGTTTTTATCAATCGTATTTCTTACCGGGATCAAAGCATACAACTAGTTACCTACGTATTACTAGCGAGTGATTTTGCTCTTTTGAAATAACAAGAGAAATCAACCATGGCTTCATTTTAGGACACGTTTCAATGCCAGCCATGAAATTAAAATGCTCTGGTGACCAACCGTATTCAGAACAGAACATGTTTTCGAATGCGCATCCTACACGCTCTGGCGTAAGTGGGCCAAGCGGTTGTGTACTGGCCTGTGTCAGACGCAGAAGTTACTACAGGTTCTACTTGTGGCGGAGAAGCTATTCTGAATGCAACGAAGTATATGTACTTGCAATTAGTTTCCGAGAAAACGCTGGACAAACTGGGCTGACCTTGTCTTAGGACAGAAGTATAATCATACACACGTTCTATTCATCAAAACTTCTATATGATTTTATGCTTCGTGGGTG